>PVIH01005047.1:45451-118005 GCA_004025045.1 Sigmodon hispidus
GTTTCTCTGTGAAACAGCCCTGGCTGTCCTGGAACTCACCCTGTAGGTCATGCTGGCCTTGAACTCATAGAGATCTGCCTGCCCCTGCCTCCCAGTGTTGGGATTAAGGGCATGCACCACTGCCACCTGGTGGGTTCTTTTTCAGGATAGAAGTCAATGATTATTTCTCTTTAGTTTGCTTAACTAGATAGGCTTTTATTCAAATGAGAGAATATGTAGACTGATGCCTTTGTTGAAGACAATGATGGGGTTGTTATGTGTTGGTGGGTTTTAAAAATTTTTAAATTTCTTTTTTACCGTTTATCCACAAGAGTCCAGTATAATGCTTAAATAGACAGAAAGAATACTTGTTGATAGTTGATGAATGGTGAGCAGTTTGGCTTATGGTGATGGAGTCTCTGACACAAGTGATGTCACATACTGTGTGAGGTTCAAGAGTAGGTGAGTGGGTGGGGTTTATAAAGAGATGGGCAGGAGTCAGGCTGGTCTACAACCTGGGCTACTGGGATCCTGGTAAGTACTATGGCAGTTAGAATGTGCTGGACGGGCATGTCACAGGTGTCCTAGTGGGTACAAGTCAGCTTCATGGTGATGCTCCTTATAAACTACACACATCTGTTAGATTGATAGCTAAGAATCTGCTTCCCATGGTCACATGTGGGTGTTACCAGCATCAAAATATTCCTGACAGACACAGACACTTCATATTTTATCCTACTTTTTGAAAAGATAAGTGCTTGAATGCATGGCTTGATTAGACCATGTCATGCATGGACCATTTTGAAAGGAATACATTTCTCTCAGTTGCAAAGAAGTCAAGCTGGTCTTCCTGACATGCTTTCCACTCAAAATTGCTGTCATGAAGGACATTTGGTTTTATGGCTGCTATAACTTATTTTGCTTTTAAAATTCTATGAAAATACAATTTGAATATGTTTTTGGATCTCTCAGGCACTTGAGAAAATGTGCAAAGTTTACAGGAAAAAAAATGGGGCCTTGGGGACAGACGCAGACCCTAAATAAAGACAATCTCTTCAATGTGATTTTAGAAGGCTGTTCAGGATATACTAAGGAGATATTTTGAGCTCTATTTGGACTTTAAATTTAGCACTGCAGATGGCTCCCCAAACCTCCAGGGTCTCAGCGCTGTTCACGTCTCCCTTTTACCATTTGTTTTCTTCTAACAGTCATTTCTTTGATTTTTATGATGCTGGTGGCCTTCACTGGCCCTCATCTCATGTTCCTATAAGAACTTACACCCAGGAAGGAATTCCACTTCCGCTAAAAGGCACTGTGGCTCTGTTTGGTCCCTATTCTGAGTGGGAGTGTATTCTGTGTTGAAGTTTTGGGGATTGTGAGATGACTGAGTGTATTCAGATTGCTTGCTGCCAAGCCTGACTGCTGGAGTCCTGTCCCCAGGACCTACATGACAAGGGGAGGGAACTGACTCCAGCAAGGTCTCCTCTAGGCACCCCCCATACAGACACAAAATAAATTAATGAATATGTGATGAAATAAAATAAACATTTCTCTCTCTCCATCTCTCAATTCCCAGGTACCTACTTCATTTTTCCCCTCAGCAACAATCATCATTACAGCTTATCAAGTTTCCTGCCAGGAACATTCTGTGAGTCCATGATCACATATGAGCATACTCTGCACACACTATTGTGTAAATATGCAGGATTCATAGGTGTGTTTTGAGTTTTAGCTGCCCAGTCATATATATAGAAACATCCTTGCTATTAGAAATTTCGTACTATATTCTATCACAGAATTTACCATAACATTTGGACTAAATCTCTGCTGATGGATATTCAAGTCATTATAGTTTTGTGCTGCAGTAAACAGTGGTACAATAATACTGCTGGTTGTTGTCCACACATGTACAAACATTTCAGCATGAACCACTAGAACTTTAGTTATTGAGTTAAATGGAGTATGTATTTTAATTTTGCTAAGTAATGCCAACTTGCTTTCCTCAGAAGTTAAACAATCCAAATTCCCATTAATAAACTATGCAAATCTTTTTCTGCTTTAATTCAAGATGATACAGTTTTTTTATCTTGTTAGTTTAACAATTAAAAGGTTAAAATTCTAAATAGTTTTTTAATGTTTTTTCTCTTCTAAGGAGCTAAGTACAGCTTTTATGTATGCTATTTTAGCTATTTGTGAGATGTTCATGTCCTTGACTGTTTTTTCTTTTGTAGGTAAATTTTTCTCATTGATTTATAATAGGTATTTGCATATGAATAAAGTAGATTTTGGTTTAGAATATTCATTAGAACTTAATTTTCTTTTAGCTTGCTATTTCTCTTTGATTCTTTTTCTGCAATTTTCTATCATGGAGATTCTTTTTGGTCTTATGCATCTCTACTTTATTTTGGTCTCTTGGGTTTTTGTAGTACACACAGATGTTTCCTCTCCAGTAGGTTCTGTCACTGTTCCCCACATTCTCTTCTAGGAGCCTCATTAATAGTTTCACAATTTACCCTTCAGCCTTTGACTCACTTGAAATACTTTTTGGTTTCTAGATTGGCTCAGATATCAAACATCACATATTTTCCCTCAGATGATTATCAAGATTATTTTTTTTTCCAAAAAGATTTATTTTTATTCTCAATTACATGGATGTATGTGTGTCTGAGTATGAGTTTGTGTATGTGCGTGTTGTACCTTTAGAGGCCAAAAGAGAAGGCTTGGTTCCCTGGAGCTGGAATGTCAGTCAGTGAGCCGCTTGATGAGCAGGGCTCTTCAACCACTGAGCTGTCTCTCCAGCCCCTGGTCATTTAGCTTTCTGATCATGATCTTTCCTTGGAACCAATGTTATTCCTGAATTGCTCTTCAAGAATGATTGGCAGCCAGGCTGAGCACCTCAGAAACTCAAGTAATGAATGCCTGCCATTGATAAGTCTGGGAAGGAGCTTCCGGATGGGGGTAGGGGAGTCTGTTTTCATTTCTTAACCCCTTTTGCAGGCAGGACATTTATAACCTTGAGAAGAATAGACTAGCCTTGCAGATAATACTCTTGGGGCCAAACCTTGGCAGCCAGTGAAGACTTGGCTAGAACCGATAGAAATGAGGTATAACAAACCCACGGTAGATATGTGTTTTGCTATGGTAAAGGAAGGTCATTTGGCTCATAATGGCCTTTTCCTACTATAAATTATTGCCTGATATTCTTGAGGAGAAAAAAGTTTTTTATTTTATTTTATTATTTTTTTTATGCACTACAATATCTCCAGGAGGTGATTTTTATCTCCAGGGCTCTTGCTCTAGATTGCTTCCCTTTTGATTTTCTCCACAGTGATTTGCTGTGCTGGCTGAATATTTTTTTCCATGGTCAACTCAGTTACACTGAAATTCTTTGTCCTATGTCACAGTTAGAGTCATTCATCTTGGTTATTTTGGGGGAAAGAGACACTTTGCAATAAGATGCAGTCATTCTTTCTCATATTCCTCTACTGTCCTCATTTCTTCTGGGCCTATGTCTACACAAAGCTGTGAGGTCATCAGTCAGTTTCTGACTGGCCAGTTCATTGATGCAGAACTGTGTCTAGTCTCATCACTTGGGTCTGCCAGGCCCTTGACATCTCTCAACAGAAAACAATGACATCTTTAGCAAGGCTGCCGTTGCTTTAAAGATTATATTTAAATGATTTTTTTGTTTAGATTTTATTTATTTTTATTTTACATGGAAGTATGTTTTGGCTTCATGTATGTCTGTGTACATAGATGTGTGTAATACTTACAGGGGCCAGAAGAGAGAGTATATGGTTGTGGACTGGAGATACAGAGGGTTGTGAGCTGCCATGTGGGCTGCTGGGAATAGAACCTAGGTTCTCTGGAAAGAGCAGCCAGTGGTCTTAACCACTGAGCAATCTCTCTAGCTCTTTAAATATTGTATATTTTAGGTTCTTTTATTGATTATAATTCTTAAAAAGTTCATAAGAGAATGTATTGTACTTTGACAGATTCCTGCCCACACTCCTGTGCCTTTTTCTACCTCATTTCTTCCCATTTGTCTCTTTTGTTCCCTTAGTTTGCTTCTGCCTTCAGATTGTATAAATGAAATGAGTTTTATATCTCCATAAAAATCTAGAAGACACATATGGCAGAAAACACAGGATATTTGTCCTTTGGTTTGATTGTCAAATGGCTTGATTTATTTAACATGAATGTCTTCAGTTTTATCCATTTTTCTGCAAATGATGTAACTTTATTCCTCTTTAAAGCTGAAGAGAATCCTACTGTGATCTATGTATATCTTCTTTTCTCTATTCATCCTTCTAGTGTTGGATTCTCAGGTGGTTCCCTATCTTATTGATTGTAAATAAGGACTCAGTAAGTAAACATTGTTGTACAAACATCTCTGTGAGGTGCTGACTTGGAGTCCAGAAGACTTTATATATCCATTCATTTAATATTTTCATTCTTTGAGAGTTTCATACAATGTATTTTGATTATAGTGACCCACCTACCCACTCAACTTTGAGTTTTCTCCTTTGTTTTTCCTGTTTTAGGACTGGCCCACTAGCAATTGTTGTCCAGTGACACATCATCACAGCAGCAGCAGGGTGGTCTTTGTGGTCTTAGGGCACATGTCTTAAGGTTGTGTGAAGGAATAAGGAATGGATGATGTCATAAAATGTTCTTTTGTTATCATGACAAGACATCACAGCCAAGGCAGTTTATAATGGAAAGCATTTAATTGGAGGCTTGATTATAGTTTTTTTTTGTGGCAAGAAAAATATAAAATCTGTGCTAGTAGCAGCATTTTAAATTACAGCCAGCTACAGGCACTGTGCTGTGTAACAAATTGGAGAACTTGCTAATCTTATACATAGAAACTTTGTCCCCCTTCATCGGCCTCTCCATATCTCTTCTATTTCTCTTGTTTTTAGATAAACACTCCAATTCTTTCCATTTCTATGCATTTGACTTCTCTGTATCCCATATATAATGCAGTCATATAGCAGTTGTTTTTGTATGTTTTGATTTACTTGGTATGTTCTTCAGATTTATTGTTATAAGTTCTTATGGCCAAATAATATTCCCTTGACTCTATAAGGAAATATATGCTATATATAACATATTGTGTATATTATATATTATATATTATATATTATATATTATATATTATATATGATAATTCATCATTTCAAGTCCTAGGAGCTATTTCAATTGTTTCTATATCAAGACCATTGTGAATAATGCTGTAATAGTTATGGGAATACAGACATCTCTGAGATTTGATTTGCTCTGTTTATGTAACTAAGAAGCAGGTTTGCTGGATCCTAGAATGTAGCTATCTTTAATTCTTTGAGGAATCATCCAGGCTGCTTTCCTTAAGGGTTTTATCTGTTAAATTCCAACCAGCAGTGCTCAGTGTTTCTCCTTTATTCACATCCTCACTAATACTGGTCTTTTAAAAACTAATAACTGTCTTAACTGAATTGAGGCAGTAATTTTCATTTTCCATCTTCATTCTCTCACAGTTGGTTAGTTGGAGCATCTTTACCTAGATTTCTTGGCTATTTGTACATCTCTGGAAAAATTTCTGTTCAGGTACTTTCTCCCTTTAAGAGAGATTCAATTATTTTTATGTGTGTGGTGTATTTTGCCTATCCATGCCTGTGCACCATGTGCATGCAGGACTCGCAAGAATCAGAAGAGGGCACTGGATCTCTGAACCTGAAGATTCTGTCAGTTGTGAGCTGCCATGTGGGTGCTCGGGGCCAAGCCTGGGTCAGCTGCAAGAGCAACAAGTGCTTTTAACGGCTGACCCATTTCTCCAGTCCTTTTTTTTTCCCTTTTAAAATTGCTTGGTTTTAAAATAATTTTACATCTTTCTTGCTGTTGTGCACTGCGGGTTTCTTATACATTTTGAATATTAGCTTGTTTTTAGCTTGGTGGTTTGCACATTCATCTTTTGGATTCTTCTCTCTGCCAGGCAGAAGCCTTTCTAGTTTTGCTTTTACCACTCACACTTTTAATGTCACATTTATACAACCGTGGCCAAGTCTGATGTCCAAGTGCTTTTCCTGGGCTTTCATGTAGGACAGTTTCATTTCCAAGTCTCATATTCAAATCCATATTGAGTTTATTTTTGTATATGGTGCAAGAGGGGTGTCTAACTTCCTGTTTATTTATTCTTCATATGGGGATATCCAGTTTCTCTGGTAGCATGCATTGAAGAGGTAAAGGTTCATAGAGAGTGACAGATGCCAGAATGAATGCTTTCACAACATTCATTGTCTAATCATACAAACCCTTGTCTTCTGAAGTTTCTTTTTCTCCACAGTTTTATAAAGTTCCCAGGAAAGAAGTGTCTCCAATTCCTGCCTCTGAGCCATTTGTTCACCAACCCTCCCTCTCTCTTATATCATGAAACCCAAAGCAGTGATCTCAAAGGGCTGCTGGGGAAGAACTCAAGGGAAAAAGCCAGGAAGGTATTTATGGATCAGGGTGGAAGAGCTAAGCCTGGAAGGACTAGACATTGCTCCTGTACAGCAGTAGACAGCCGTGTCTATTCCTATACTTCTATAGCAGTGATTTCTCTATTGATCATAACTGTACCTCCATCTCCTGAGGAGGGACCCAGCTGAGTGCAGAAAGGAACCACATGAGCCCCGGTGCTTCCACACCCAAACTCTGCATTGTTTCTGGATCCCCACTTGCATCACCAATGACATTCTTTATTGGTTAAACCAGTGTGGTAGTTCATTTTCTGTTGAAAACAAAACTGAGAGGCAGGGCAATGATAAAAGTAGATTTAATTGGCTCACAGTTCTGGAGTCTCAGCGGACCAGTGCAGCATCAGCTTGCCTCTGGGAAAGGCTTTATTTTAGTGGCAGTAGTACATGACAGACAAGATAGAAAGGTGGTTACAAATTCCTGCGGGGAGCCAGGCAGTCTGGACTTTGTTCTGACAAGTCTCCTGTGAGAATTAACTCTGGAGTCAGTGAACTACTGTTATCCCTACAGAAAGTATCTTTCTATGACCTCTTTTCCTTAAAGAAAAGTCCCACCCTCTCCACATTTTTTTACTGAGGACCACCCTTCCATAATGTGAATCTTAACAGGGAAACCATATCCCAATCGTGGCAGCTACTTTGAACCAAATGTGTATCCTTTGCAGCTGAGAAGGTTCTAACTGTTGCAAAGTTAACACAGTGGGGGTGCAGCTTTCTGTATGCTGCTTGCCCATCTTTGCTCAGATAGCTCCCTGTCGTCACACCTTCCTTTCTCCCTGTGATCTGGATGTTGCTTTCTTCCAGCTCCATAAGCTGCCCTTCATCAGAGAAAGAGTGTGGTGGGAGAGCTCCCACAAATGACGTTCCTTCCTCCATCTCTCAGTGCAGCTGGATTATCTTCTGTGTCACCTCTACAGAAAGCCACCCTGAGCATCCTTCAAAGTGTTGTCCCTGCTTAGATGCTCTATTCTGCCACATACCCGAAACGACCCGATTACACGTGTATGTGCTCTTCATCCCCCGACTCCAGATTCTCTTTTATACTAGATTCTTGAGTTCAGTGAGAACCGTATGAGTGGTGTTTACCTGCTAGGTAACCGCTGCTCGATAAGTGTGCATTTGTTAAATGGGTAAATGATGACTGTATGGTTGTGTATTTTTGCTTTGTTTTGCTTTTTGAAGTTGCTAATAGTTTTATTGTTTGGAATACCTTGACTCAAATGAACTCTAAATATAGACTATTTAACCATATACCTACTAATTAGATTAACTTTATCTTTCTATTTTGAGAATAGAAACTGACATATGAAGTAGTACAACCAGTGCCATCTTGGGAAACAGGCCACAAACCTGAGACAACTAACTGGTGACCGACGGCTGAATGCAAGCCCAAGAAAACAGTGAAACAATAGGGTTAATATATATATATATATACACACACATGTATATATATACATATATATATGTTCTGGAGTTGGCAAAAGCAGGATACAGGCATACAGGCAGTAAAATTTTTTACAGAGACCAGATGTTCCTATAGACACCTCATCTCCTGTCAGAACCCTATAGTCCCCTATAGACGTCCTGACAAGCTCTTAACAGTCACGTACACCGACTTCTCCAACAACACCTAATATTTAGCTTTCCTGTCCAATCACGCAGCAACACTAAGACACATACATAATCCACCACTTGTATGTAGCTCTAGCCTATATAAACCCCCTGTAAAAAGAGCTCCCTCAACCAAGGCAAAAGGAGTGTCAGACGAGGTCCCTGCCTTGGCTTGATTAAAGAAACCTTTTGTTCTTGCATTGAAAAGTCAGTCGGCTACATGGAGGTGGTTTTGTTGGGGTTTCTGAGAAGAGGGTATAGGTAGCACATGCAAAGTGCTTGAGTGCAGGGTTAACAACTACCAGACACATACATGGAAGTGAGAGGAGGAACAGGAGGCAGAGGAAGCAGTGGTGGTGGAGGCTCTGCTCTGTGGCCTGTGAGGACAACATTGTGGACTTCCCCTTCTTTTCCTCCTTTCCCCCTTCCACCTCCTCCTTCTCCCTCCCTCCCCCTCCTCCCTCCCTCCCCCTCCTCCCTCCCTCCCTCCTCCTCCTCCCTCCCTCCCCCTGGTCTTCCTCCCCTGCTCTCCTTCCTCCTTTTCCTTCCCTCCCTCTCCTCTTCCTCCTCTCCTCTCCCCTGCCCCTCCTCTTTCTCCCCTCCCTCTTCTTCTGTGTGTATGTCTGATAGCTGTTTGTCATGCACTTGTGTGATTTGCATTTCAGTTTTTTCCCTCAAAATAGAAACTTGAGTATGATTGACAGGCACTTGGTTAAGGGACAACAAGCATGTGGCACTGCAGACATGGGGGAAAATCCTTTCTTCTGCTCTCCTTCAGGCTTTGGAAATATTTCTGTTATTTGAATTTGAACTATATTCTTTTCATCTTGGAGTGTAATTGTCAACACACTTGTATTATTCTCAGTTTTTGTAATGGCAAATAATACAACCGGATAAAGGAGAGATGCCTGTTGAGTGGATGAAGAGAGGAATTCACACTCTTGTGCTCACTTCTGTTTTCGAGTGTAGTTGGGTAGTTCAGCAGCTGCACCAATGCTTAACACTGGGCTCTGAGGCCTCTGGCTGCTGCTTCTGTGATTTTGTTTTTATTGTTATTTTAACACACCTGGGCACTGAGGTGCAAAAGAGTGGATGTTTGCTGGTAAGTGGTATGTCTGCCCATTCCTTCAGCAAAGTCCACACTTTTGTTTTTACAACCAGGTTTAGAAGGAACACACACACACACACACACACACACACACACACACACACACACACACAGTGCAGTTATGTTGGTAAAGAGAAACAGCGTTCACTTTACCCTGGGGCTGTTTGTCTTTACCCTGGGGCCTGCATTGGTGGGATGTCACCTGGCTCTGGTTCCCACTCTCTCTTCCCAGCAGAGGAAGGATTGCACTTAATGTAGTTTTGTTAATCTAGTTTTCTCAAAGGGGTGGTCTGAGAAACTCTGAAGGGGGTATAGAAATTGAACTGTGTATCTGTGAAATTCTCATATCAAATTACTTTTTAAAATAGCCATGCTAATGTCTCCCATGGCATAGGAACTTTCTAAGTCAACGTGGGACCTGCTGCTGGTCCAGAGAGAAGGAAGTTAATGATCTGAGGTAGAGCCTAAGGATGCTGGGACCCCTCTGGTTATTAATGATAACGATAATGGTGATAACAAATTAAGAATATTTATTGGATTTCAGCAAAGTCCTAATTACAATATGGTCACAGAGGAAGGTCTTCTTCTAACAAAATCACTGGTGTGTGACTGAGGCTCACTGTTTCCTGGCCACACTTCTGCTCTGGTTCAGTGGGATCTGATTCCCATCTTCTTATTGGGGAAGATTGATAAGCAGCCGAATTTCAGGCTGGGATGAGAAGTACCCTTTCAAATATCATTGTTTTTCTTTTTGAGACAGGGTTTCTTCTGTAGCCCTGGCTGTCCTGGAACTAACTCTGTAGACCAGGATGTTCTGCAGCTCAGAGATCCACCTGCCTCTGCCTCAGGAGAGTTGGGCTTTAAGGGGTGTACCACCATGGCCAGATTGTCATTTTTTTTTTAAATGAAGCTGAAGTCATTAGAGATTTAAACAGGTGAATCTGAGAATTTTATTATTTAGTTACCTTGGGGAGTGAACATTTTAACCTATCCTTCATTTATAAATGAGCCATCTGAATGGGAGGCATGAAACCTCACAGACCTGCAGGGTTGAGACTCTGCACCTCCAGAGCCAAGCCCACCATGTTGACTGCATCCATTCCATTTCTTCCATGGTCCTTGCTTAGGACTAGGACTGTACCTTACTTTGGATCTGTGGGGCCCCCTGAGAATCTTATGTCATTTTGAAGTTATTTGATTCTAGGCTTTCACTGCCCTGAATTATTTTATTACCTTTCAGCATTATAAATAATAGGCAGAAAGGCAAAATAATTCTTGCCTCTAGACATGGAAATGAGTTCTGTCTCTTAAAGGAACAAGTATTTTCTTCTGTGGAGGAAATTTGTGCTGCTTCTATTTCCAAGTTTATTTAAATATTCTTTAACTCTATGTGAATGAGACTTTGTGTTCTGCTCTGATCTGGTTCTCTTACCTGCTTACTCTTTGTAATTAAGTAATAGACACTATAAGCTATAAGCCCTTCAGTGTGTGCCTTGATATTTTTATGAGTCATAGCTTTACATTTTGGGGGTGGATGTTACTCATCAACATTCTCAGTTGCATGTTTTGGATATGTTCAAGAATTATCAGGCATAATTATGTATTTTCAATGGAAACTATAAACACAATTGTCTTTAAACATTGGGGACATATTCAGGAGCCATCTTTAAAATGCATTATTCATGGATGTGCACATGTGTACACACCATGATGCCTCTGTGGAGATCTGAGGAAGACTTCCAGAAGTTAGTCAGGCCTCTCTTTCCTCTGGGTCTCAAGGGTACAGCTCAGATGTTGTAGCAAGTGCCTTTATTCACTGGCTCTTGAGAGCCACCTTTTATTAAGTATCTATTTTTGAACCTGATTAATTTTGGAATACAGGTACTCTTTGGTTTACAATGGGGCTATAACCTGACAAATCCCACTTGAGCTGAAAATATTGCAAGTTAATAAAAATATTGTAGTCACTGCATCTAAACATCTAGCGTACAAAGCACCATAACCCAACAAGACTTTGACCATATGGACAGAGTGGCCACTACTGCTGAGTACCATGACAGAACATAGTAATGCACATGCTAGCCCGGGAAAAGATAGAAATCCAAAAGTTGAAGTTTGATTTTTACTGAATGAATAGCATGGCTTTTGTTCCATGATGAAGTGAAAAAATTCTAAGTCAGGGTCAATCTGCACTTGTCTTAGAGGGATATTTGGTATCTATTTGAATGACTTGTCTTGCTAGCGTGACAGCACCCCTAACTAAAGTGACTCCTTTTGGGAAGGTTTGTTTTGGCTTGTTGCTCAGTGGTACAGGTCACCGTGGGCCACATCAGGAAGCAGAGAGACAAGGGTGCTGGTGCTCAGCTTTCTTCATCTCCTGTTCATCTCAGGGTCCCAGTCCTTGGTACAGTTATGATAGGTCTTACACTTAAATTAATCTAGATAATTCCTCACAGGCAGGCCAAGAGGCTCATCTTCTAGGTGATTTTAGATCCCATCAGATTGACAACTGAGAATAACCATCACAGTATCTGTGCTATAAGTGAAAATGATTGGCTATACAGAGTTAAGTGATGAAATAAATAAAAATAAGGAGTACTGAGTTCTAACTAAAAGAGGTGTGGAAAGTTCTGAAGCCTACTTTCTTGTTGTTATGAGGAGATTGTAGCAGAAAGAAGAGGTGTTAAGGGCAGACTTGCATCAGAGAGAATCTTTCTCATTACACAGGCCAAGTCAGAAGGATTGAATGAGGAAAATAAAGTCTTCCACAGAAACTGACAATTTCCAAGTGCCATATCCATGTACCACCTAAAGTCACCTCTCCTATACTTACCTGCATCCAGAGCACTTTAGGTAATTACCTTTTGCTAATTCTACATATTGAAGTAAATCCTGGCTTGAATCAATCATGACAGTACATGACAAAAAAAGTTGTTGGTGCTTAGGAACTAGAATACATCTTAAGGTAACATGCTTTTATGTGAAGCCTTAATTAGTAAAACATGCCTGTAAATCAACTCCCATCCTACTGTGGAATAAGAAGCTTTTGTGCCTTCCCATCGGTTATGTTGTAAAATAAAGGCAGGCAATCAAAAACTCAAAGGTCTTTCAGGTGTGGGGGATGTAATGTAGCTGGTAGAGGGCTTGTCTATGCATGCCTTGAATTGGATTTTGGATACTTTATAAACTCTGCACATTTGAACACCTGTAACCCCAGGGTTCTAGAGGGAGAGGCAGGAGGATTTAAGTCATCCTTCACTACATGATGACCCTGAGGCTAGCCTGAGGTACTGGAGACTCTGTCTTAAAACAAAAATAAGCCAGAGAGAAGGTCCTAATAGTGAAACAAGAGATCCATTAGTCTTCTTTATGGGATCATTTTGAGCCACTCTCTTCACTGGATTATTTATCTCATTTAAGAACACTAACTAGGGGCTGGAGAGATGGCTCAGCGGTTAAGAGCACCGTCTGCTCTTCCAGAGGACCCGGGTTCGATTCCCAGCACCCACATGGCAGCTAACAACTGTCTGTAGTTCCAGTTCCAGGCAAACACCAAGGCAAATAAATAAATAATAAATAAATAAAGTTTTTTTTTTTTTAAAAAGGAACTCTAACTAAAAAACCTTATGGCTTCAGCCTCTGGATACTGAGATGACAAGTATGAGCCACTCTTTTTATCCTTGAACAAGTTTCCTTCCTCACATCCCACAAGCAGCCTTTTTTGGGTAAGTACTCTTAAGGTTTGTGAAACTAAACTTTATTTCTGTTGTTATGGCAGCTAGTTTAAGAGATATAGTATAAAGAAGCAATGTTCCTATCACTAGGAGATACGTTGCCTTATTTTGGTAAATGAGTTGGCAATAGGAGGCTATGGGTGGGGACTTTGAGAAAAGACCGCTCCTTTCCCAACAGAAGCCTTTCTTGTCTAGAAGAGTCTGTGTCTGTAGGAAAGAAAATAGACTAACAAGTTGGTTTGACTAAATGAGTTAGTTTGGAACTAATTGGGTGACCCCACTCCTCAAATGTTAGTTGAGGGATTAAGTGAATAAATGCATGTGGGAAATAATAATGTACATTTATCCTAGGACCCTGTGAAGTTGATTCAGATGCCTAGGTAGGAGAGCAGTTTGAATTTATATAGTCTTTTTTCTTGAAGTACATCAAAGAACACAAGGTCAATTTCTGTCGTATGTTTGTGTGGTAATCTATGGTAGATTTTTAATGTCCTGCTGTCTTGACAATACATGTCAATTTGGTTTTGGGCTAATTCTCTTTGTTCTCAGGATGTGGTTAGAGGTGAAGACAAATAATGTAAACTCATTTCACTGGCAGCTTTAAAATAAGGTTGAAAGCAAAACTAGGTATTTAAAGATGTATGACAATTTTTTCTAAAGCAAAATGAGAAATGATTTTGTATTATTTGATGGTTTGCACTGTTTCCATTCCATCAATGGATGGGGTAATTATTGCAGGGGGTTGGAGATAATTTGGAATTTAAAACTGAGCCATCTAGGTTAAAGCCTGAGTACCTCTATCATATAGCAGTACTCTCTTATGCAAAATAATGAATTTCTTGAACCTCAGTTTTCTTTTTTTTCAAATGTACAAACAAAATGTGCTGATGATTATAACAACATCAGTAATATAATGCTGCCAACATCAGGACAAATGTGGTGTGGGGGTACATTTCTGCTATCGGATAGATTTGGCTGCAGTCATTGAAACTCTCTGCCTCTTACCAATAGTTTTTTTTAATTTGTCTATTTTTTTGTGTGTGTACATGTGAAGGTCAGAGGTCAACTTTGGGCATCATTGTTCAAGTGCTTCTACCTTAACTTTGACTTGGCCTGTATCTTACCAATTTAGGCTAAGCTGACTAGCCACAAAGTCCCAGGGATCTGTCAATTCCTATCTTCCCAGGACTGGAATTAGAAGCCTAATTTACCATGTCTGGCCTTTTATCTTAATGTTTGCTGTGGAGAGTAAATGCAGGTCCCCATGCTCATATGGCAAGAACTTCATCAACTGAGCTACTTCCTCAGTCTTTTGATAAATCACTCTTTACATTTTCATTTGTATTTAAAAATGATATATTCCTATAATATGATCTTTTCTAAGTGGTTTTAACTGGCATATAGAAAAGCTTTTAAGTTTGGCATATTTATATTGTAACAATTCATGAGTTTTTTATTAATTCAAATAGTTTTTAAAGGTAATTTCTAAGGAAAATAATTATGACAATTATTAATAGTTTTGTCTGATTACCATATCTATCTATCTACCTATTTATGATCTTTGTATTTATCAATTGTTTGTATGTATGTATCTATGCATTTTTGATCTTTTATTTATCAATTGATGTATGTATAATGTATTTATTATGTATGATGTATGTATGTATCTATCTATCTGTGAATGAGGTGGGGTCTCTTAATGTTGCCTAATCAAGCTTGAAATCTTGATTCTCCAACTTAGCTTCCTGAACAGCTAGGAAGCATGCACCACCACACTTTGCTCTTCAATATAGATTCAGAATTTAATTTTCTTTTCCTACTACCAGTACCTTTATAACAAGGCTCAGTGTCAGCAGTGACAGTAGCATCTCTGCTTGTTCCTGAATCTAAGAGAAACATCTTGATATATCGTTTTGTATATCTGTTGTTTGTGTCTAGTTTATATTTAAAGTCACATTAAGAAAGCTTCCTTTCAGTCCTAGCAAAAATAAGAATTTGTAGTTTGATTTCCTTATTACTGTCAGTAGAAATAGTGATTCTCAAATATTCAGACTGGAGCCACTTTCTTATTCTCATTGGACCCATAAAACTAGGCCTTGGTGGGAGCCAGGAAGTTGGGTTCAATTCTAAGCAACCACAATGCTTTTTTGTGTAGATTTTTCTGGGTTAGAACAACTACAGGAACTTTACTGAACTGATTAATTGGACCACTAAAAAGATGAATACTAATTTTTTGAACTTTCAAACTAACTCCAAACATTATTTTTTAATGGTATGATGAATCAAAGAAAAAGTTCTTTCCTTTCTTTAAAATTCCCCAGGATATTAGTTCAGAAGCAGTGTCCATGCTATGTATTCTTAAACACTGTTGAAATGGAACAAAGCAAGAACTTCAAATGTCTCAAAATTCAATCTGTTGGAGACAGATACTCATTAACACACAGTTATTCATAACAGGCAGGCAGAAATGCTTGGGGCTGGGGTGACCAAGCTTCAGAAATGGCAGTTCAATTCTACTTCTACCTTTTAAGAACCATCATGACTCTTTATACCACCATCATCCTAGGACTTAAGCAGGCTATAAAACTTTGTTGACTGATGCTATGAATCAGTTTAAGCCAGTATTTATTACTTGAAGAAAGAGAAGGGCACAGTATGGGTATTTAAGCCTTCCACCTATACTTTACCTGCCGTTGCCTCCAAGCAGGTGTCATTAGTTACTTTTTTTTGTCCTGGAGGGTGTTTTCCCGTGGGAAACTTGTGAAGAAGGCAAAAGTTGTATTTAGTACCTATATTAGTCAGGGTCCTCTAGAGTAACAACTTATAGAATGAATATCTAATGTAAAATGAGAATTTATTAGAATGACTTATGGATTATGGTCCAGCTAATCCAACAATGTCTAACTATAAATGGAATGTCCAAGAATCCAGTCATGAGGCTGGATATCTAAGCTGGTTTTTAGTATACACTGAGATACTGAAGAAGTGCCAATGAATTAATGGACTTGCTAGCAAGGCAAGAGCAAGCAGACCAAGAGCAAAAGCTTCCTTCTTCTAAGTCTTCATACAGGCTTCCAGCAGAAGAGGTTAGAGAGCGATTTTCCCAATTCAAATGTGTAGCAACCTGAGAGACTAGCTCCTAGAACTTCTCTAGGATTGCACATAGAATGCCTTCAGGGTAGTGGAACTAGGAATACTACTTATTTATCTGAGGAAAGAAAAACTCACAAACATATTGATGATTACAACTATTTCTCTCATTCTCTTCTACCTCTTTTCTTTGTTCTGTCTCTCTTTATATATTATCCCAATGAAAAGCAGTAAGAAGCTACATCTGAGGGTCATAGTACATTCTTTGAGCAAATGATAAGGAGCAGAGCCATTTACCATGTCAACACATAGGCAGGGTGTAGTTGGAATTTCTGTTCCACTAGAAAGTCTTAAATACCCAGCACCTACTTCCCAAATAATTGACTCAGAGGGTTAGTATTACAGTAACTGCTGGACCACTAGCTCAGGCATATTACTAACCAACTCTTACACTTAAATTAACCCATAATTTTTATCTACGTTTAGCCATGCAGCTTGCAGCATTCTCATCTTGTTTCCCCTGCATTTGGCTGGTATCTGCTGCTCTGCCTTTCTTCTTACCAGAATTTTCCTAGTCTGGTTGTCCTGCCTCTCTTCCTGCCTCTACTGGTCAATCAGCATTTTACTAAACCAATACAAGTGATAAATCTTTGCAGTGTACAAGAGCATTATCTCACAGTGGGGACATGGTGTTAGGGACTTTCCCAGGCAGTGGCATTGAAAGTGTCTCAAACATAAAAACATATTCTCTTATCCTGCATGCAACCCCAGATCACAAGGTGTAGTGGAACATTTCTTTCCTGTCCAGTTTCCAAATACCCAGCAGCCAGTCTCCCAAATAATTGACTAGAAGGCTTAGTATTACTTATAAATACTCAGCCAGTAGCTCAAGCTTTTACATTTAAATTAACCCATAATTCTTATCTATGTTTGGCCATATGGCTTTGTACCTTTTCTTAGTCTGGCATTTCATCTTGTTTTCTCTGCATCTGGCTGGTGACTGCTTCTCTGCCTTTACTTTTCCAGAATTCTCCTAGTCTGATCATCCTGCCTATACTTTCTGCCTGACTATTGGCCAATCAGCATTTTATTAAACTAATATAAGTGACAAGTATTTTTAGTGTACAAGAACATTATCCCATAGCAACAAGGAGGGAGGCTTACAGCTTCTGTTTAAGGCTGTAAGGCCAGATCATCCTCTGTAGTCCCGACCATTTAAGGCTGTGAGGCCAGATCATCCTCTGTAGTCCCGACCATTTGTGAAACTTCTCACAATTGCCTGGACATATAGCTACTTTTCTATGGACCTAGTTAATTCAGTAATTGTTATTCAGGACCTAAACAATAAACAGTTAGTTAACTGACCCTTGAACCTTGTATTAGAATCTGATATTAGAAATTTGTGCTGAGAGTTAATTGCTTGATGAACTTGTGTAGGGCATTTGTCATTAGTCTGTGTTAGCAGCCAGACTTTTAGCAAGTGGGACACTAAAGTTGCTTTGTGCCTGACCTTGGTTCTACAATAAGACACCTGGGAATTTGTTCTTGTGTATTTTCTGTGGAGGTTTATTTTATGAATTCATATGTAGGGGCATTTAGTCTATTTTGAATTTGCTCTGAGGTTTAAAGTAAGCTAATTATATAAAGGCTATCTTTGTAGCTGAGAATACTGTAATGTTCCCATGTTAGTTCAAGCCAATAATACAAAACAGGGCATAAGTATCTCATAGTCCTTGTGGAACATTAGTTCTAGTTATGAAGCATAACTAGATGCTCCTAGTATGTTATTTTATTTTTTAAAATTATACAGCTAAATAAGGAGTCATCTTTAGACAAGCCATACATTAAGATTGAGATGTAATTATGAGATTACATGTAGATATTACATAAAAATGTATGGTAATTGGAAGATGCCATAGCTGTTTTTGTACATGTGAATTTAAAGGCAGAAGCAACCAGTTTCCAGAGTCTGTGGTCCTGTAAGCCTTGCTTGAACAGGCTTCCTTCATCAAAGAAACAATCCTTCATCATCATTATGTATCTGGTACATTGCCATCTGAATTAATTGCCATCTGCTGTATTTTCATCATGGCCCTCAACAGCTCTCAACACAAATGATCTGAATTAGAAGTGGATTTTCTTACTTCAAATTAGGCAAAAAAAAAAAAAAAAATTCTTACAGGTGTGACTTCTAGTTGGACTTTTAATTACAGATGTAGTTAAGTTGACAGCCAAGGATATCTACCTTCATATGATTTTTTAAAAGAGATTTTATCTTTGATTATATATGTGTTCTGTGCCCATGAGTGCAGTACTTGCAGAGGCCAGAAGAGGGCATCAATTCCCCTGAAACTGAAGTTACAGGCAATTGTGACCACCCCAATTTGGGTGCTGGAAACTGATCTCAGGTCTTCTGTAATAATAGTATTTACTCTTTCCTGCAAAACTGACTGTCTATCTCTTTGATTTTTGGGGGGTGAGGTGGGGTGGGGACAAGATCTTAAACAGTCAGGTTGACCTGAAACTTGTTCTGTAGTAGGAACTGGCCTTGAATTTTGAATCTCTTTGCGTCTGCCTCTCTAGTGCTTTCAATCACGGGTCATGACACTGTGCTTGGCTTCTGCTGTGCTTTCAAATGAGGACAGGTCCTCTTATCGTGGGTTCTCTGAAGACTCCCCTAAGAACTGATTCTAAATGGTCTTACTACAAATCATTTTCCAGAGGTTTCTTTTACTGTTTCTCTTTTCCAGTAAAGTTCAGTTTGTGTTTTACACTGTATTTGTCTTCCATACTGATTCATAACATCATCACAAATAAAACCAAGATGATTTCTATTCTTTTATTTCTTTCTTGGTTTAATATTCATCTTCATAACTATAAGTTACACTTCATAAAGGCATTTATTTGGAAAGTGATTTGTTCACAGAATGTGTCTATTAATTATCAAATGGATGGGTAAATGAGTAGACTGGTGGATGGATGAGTGGGTGGATGGATAGGTATGTTGATGGGTAAATGATGAGTGGGTTGATAGGTAGTAGATGGGTGATTGGGGATGGATGGATGGATAGATTGGTAAATGGATGGGTGAACAGAGGAGTATATGGGTGGATAGGGATAGATGGAATGAGTCTGGATCATTACCACTCACAAAGTCAACACTGCTTTTCCTGTAACAGTGACTGCCAGCCTTTTGACTATGATCATGCTTAAGTTTTCTTTTTAAGTATTAATTTATGACATCTCTTCACATGCTTATAATTTTCACTATTTTTTGGGTGACATAAACCTTGAAATTGTTTTGTAGCACCAAATACTGAGACCAATTCATTTATCAGACAAAGTAAACCTTTTTGCTTGTTTTTAAATTCAATCTCTATCCACATTCTAGTTTATTCTTACTTTCCATTTATTTTCTCAACATAGTTAATCAATTTCACTTTATTATACTTTCTACTTTCTACCCTTTGCCCAACATTCCTCTACGAATGAGCTTCATTGTCCTTCACCTATCTCAGGCTTATGAATTCCAGAGTAATTTCCTCTTTGCCTCCTCCAAGCTACTTTCTCTTGATTCTAGTCTTTCTCTATCCCTCTCTTATGTTCTTGTTGGATATATGGCATGGATGATACTTGATTTAGTTTTGAAGTTCTGGGAAATACACACTGAGGTAGAGTTAAGTAGGTAGAGTGTTTATTAGAGAAAGCCTTTTGGTATAGAATCTATGAAAAAGAGAAAAAAGGATGTGTTGGGGACAAGGTGAGGCTGTTTGGTGTGTAAATGTGCTTGCCACCCAACCTGATGACCTAAATAAGATCCCTGTGACCCATGCAGTAGAAAGTGAGGATCGTCACATGCAAGTTATCCTCTGACCCACACATGTGTGTATTAACTCTGCTACCACAAAGTATATGAATTAATATAATAATAAGCAAGTTGGAGGGAGATATCACCCTAAGCTGTAAAGGCTGTACCGATGAAGGGAGAGATGGCTAGTTCTCCAACTATGTTCTATGTTGTCTGAAATGGTCAGAGTTTTACATGCACACAGGGTTTAGCCATTGGACCCAGTTACTCTGTGTGTGTGTGTGTGTGTGTGTGTGTGTGTGTGTTTACCTTGGACCAGGTTAGTGTCTCTATTGTACAATCTCTATTGTGATTGCTGTAGAAAGCTCTCTCTAGATAGCAGCCTCAGCAGGTGTGACAAGTTTTATTTCTTCACACTGCTGACAGCATCACAGTGTCTTTTTTTTTAATCTGTGAAGACCCTATAGTGTCCATTCCTGTGTTTAGCAATTATTCAGGTCAACAATAAATGCTAAATTAATTCTTTGTTGTTAGTTTTTGCCTTGACTCTTATTTATGACTATGTAATGATTCTTTTAAGGCAAGAATATTTATTCCTTCAGACCTCACTACTAGGCTTTTCACAGACGAGAGATGGTTGATTTGGCTGTCTCTTAGGCCTAATGCTTAGGTGGGTGTTTCTTCATTGGCCATATGTATGAGGTTGGCCCTATATATCAGCCATATATATCATGACTAGCCATATGTGTACTGTGGATGGCATGGCTTTGGCTAAAGAAGTATATGTGTGGGATGGTCAAAAGTTTTTGTTGAGGGCATGCAGGGGACATAGCTAGTTGTATATGCTCTTTGGGGATGCATGTTGAATTAGAGTCTCTAAAGGAACAGAATTTATAGAGTAAATATATACATATACACACACATATATATGAATACACACACACACATATATATGTACACACACACACACACACACACACAGAGGACCCAGGTTTGGTTCCAGAACCAAAATGGGGTCTTGCAACTTCAGATCCAAGGGGCCTGGTGTGTTCTCTTCTGGTTTCCGAGGGTACTGCATGACATGTGCAGGCAAAGCATGCACAAAAAGTAAAAACAGGTCAGTATTTTTTAAAATAAATTGTTTAGAAAAGTTTTTTATTTTTTATCATTGCCTTTTCTTTTTTTCTTTTTGTTTTAGATGCCTGTTTGTTTTCTAATAAAAGAGGGCGAAAGAGAATGTGAATTTGAGTGGGTAGGGAGGTGAAGAGAATCTGAGGGAATTTGGAGGAGGGAATATATTGTATGAAAAAAAATCTATTTTCAATGGAAAAAAAAGATTTGTTAGATTGGACAGTATGTGGTCCAGGTAGCCCATCAATGGTGATGATCTAGTATTGGAGTAGTTAAGAATATAGTATTTATTCAGTCCACGATGCCAGATGGCTCAGCTGTCCCCACCAGGCATTGAAGGCGTGGGGGATTCCTGGAGAGCTGCTGGCCTTAATTCTTCATTGGAACCCTGTGATGGTTTGGATGAAAATGGTCCCCATAGGCTCACAGGGAGGGGCACTATTGGGAGGTGTGGTCTCATTAGAAGAAGTGTGTCACTAGGAGTGGGCTTTGCCGTTTCAGATGCTCAAGTCAGGCCCATGGACTCTCTCTTCCTGCTGCCTGCTCATTCAGATGTAGAACTCTCAGCTTTTTCTTCAGCATAAATCTGCCTGCTCAGCTCTGTGCTTCCCACCATGTTGATAATGAATTAAATTTCTGAACTGTAAGCCAAAAATGCTTCCTTTTAAGAGTGATGCTGGTTCTATTCTCAGTGGGATATGCTGCAGTAAGAGGGTAGATGCACATGCCAGCAATAGTGTGGGCAAGCAGGCAAAAAGCAACATTACTTTTTCCATGTCCTGTTTTCTGGGAGAAGGTGCCACCCATATTAAGGGTGGTTCACTCTTTGTTAGATAATCTGATCAAGAAAGTACCTCATAGGAGTTTCTATCAGCTTGTGTTTTAGTTGATTCCAGATGCAGTGACATGGACAACCACGTGGGAATTCAGGGCAAGAACTCAGAGCAGGCAAGACCTGAAGCAGGAAATATGGAGGAGAACTCCTTTTTGGTTGTTCCTCATGACTTGTTCAGCTTGCTTTTTAAAAAGAAAACCCAGGACCAACCACTTGTTCAGGGTTAACATCATCCCCAAAGGGCTTGGTCCTCCCACATCAGTCAATAATAATAATAATAATAATAATAATAATAATAATAAGTCTTATAGGCTTGTTTACAGTCTAATGAAGGCATTATAACATTTGAGGTTCCTCATCCCGGATAACTCCAGTGTGTGTATCAAGTTAAAAAAAAAAGCAACAAGCCCACTGTGTGAGTGTTGGATGGTATAGGTGTATGGTGGTTTGATGATAATTTGCTACCGAGTAGAAATGGTATAAGGACATGTACATGTTGTGTGGTTTGTGTGCCTGTGTGTGAGTGTACATCTTTGTCCAGTTTCCTTGATAGGGTTGCTGGTGCTTGTGGTTGTATGTGTTGGTGAATGCTTGGTGCTGGTGGTCTCATGGTGTTGGCATTTGGCCATGGGTCAGAAGCTCAGAGTTGAAGCTATAGGTTTTTCTTCTTCTAACAGCTCAAAGACAGAGCGAGCCCCAGCCTCAGCCCTAACAGCTTGAAGTTCTTCCACTTTCAATAGACAGGAGAATCAACCATAATTACAGCTAATTATTCCACAGTGCTCTGCATGTGTGTTGGCCTCCAAAGTACCCTGCAATGAGCAGAGAGGCAGCAGGGCCGTTTTTCTTCATAAAAACTTACCAGGAGTGCTGAGCAGATTAACAGCTCTAATGACAAAAATTACCGCTTACAACACTGACTTCAAATCAGAGGACAATATCTGCAGACAGATATTTTCATGGTTTTCATAACAATTCATTATAGGTGGCACCAAGGGATTTCATTTTTATTTCCCTTGTGTCGTCTTCCTCAGATTCAGGTTCATTTCTCTTAATGAGGCAGGAGAAGATAAAGGGCAGAGACAGTGTCTCCGTGGTGGCTGTGAGCGAGAGGCATTTAGGGTCACAGAGCCGTCAGAGATGGAGAGGAGGGGGCCAAGGCGCGACAGTGATGAGAGCCAGAGGCTTCCTGCCATAACGAGCCAAAATTAAGACATAAATTCTCCTACCTTTGTTCCAACAGCTCCAACTTGGGGATTCAGCTTTTTAATGAGGAATGGATCAGAAGCAAAAATTATTAGCTAATTAATTGTACAGAGAACAGGAAAAAAAAAAAAACCCCAATGAACTTAGAGGAAGACTTGGGAGTCGGAAGCTGTTCAGTCACAGTCTTCTAGATGCAGGACTGAAAGCTGAGGGTGTTAGGATGGACTTTTGCTTGGCTGCTGCTTGTCTGCCTGGCCTGCTGCGTCCAGTGGGATGTGGTAGAGAGTCAAAAGGCTTCCTGTGGTGACCGCTTTCTGCCTGCCTTTAGACTTTCACACAATGCCAGTGTGGGTAGGCCAAATAGAGCAGGGCCACTTACTTGAAGAGGCTAGGATAACTATCGTAGTCTAAGGACCACTGGATCAGTGGCACGCAGAAGGGGCATTGGGGATTAGTTGAAAAGACCGCCCAGGAGGATCTGACTCAGCATGTATGGGCCGTAGCCCATGAATCTGCTTCTGTAATGAGTGTGATTGGTGTGGGGAGGTGGTTCAGTGGGTAAAGTCCTTGTCATTGAGCATAAGGACTTGAGTTTGATCCCTAGAACCTATGTAAAAATGCCAGGCATGGTATTATCACTTGTAATCTCAGCACTGGAGAAAGAGAGAGAGAAAGACCCTTGGACTCGCTGGCCAGCCAGCACAGCCTAATTGATCAGCTCTGGGCCAGGGAGAGACCTTGTATAGAAAGGAGGTAAATGTAATCAGGTTGCTGCCCCAAGTTGTCCTTTGGCTCTTATGTGTGCACACATGTATGCTCCTGCACACACAAGGGCACACAGATGAGTGAATAGATGGACAGAAGAAAGAATAAGCAAGTGACTTTGCTACCATAAGATAAATTGCCACAGGTCAGATGTTGGAAACAAAGAATTTTATTCCATTTTGTGTCTTCTTCAGATTCTGCATTTGACTTTGGATTTTGTACTTCTTTTCTCCACGTGGGGCCTTTCTTTTCTTGTCAACACACCAAGAACGATAATTCTGGTTGAGAAATTACTTTGAGATAAATGCCTCATTTGCTTTCACTGCTTGTAAAGCCCAAATTAAATCTCAGAGACCCTGCCACAAGTTTTACAATCCATTCAGATCGCTAACAGGTTTAGATGCAAAAAATAATTAAAGTAGAAAAACACATTGCGTGTCATCAGCTTTTGGGTTTAGAATTTGATCTCCAGTTTCTTCATTACTGTTTTTCTTGGTTTTGGAAAAATGCAGACTTTAAGGGATTTTTTTTTTGTCACGTTAGCTCAAGAGATAGAGCTAAACAAAATGATAGGGGCAGAAATAGAGAAGAAGGGCAGATGCTTTTGCAGTTTAGAATGTAGCAGACAGCATAAGAGTGTCTAGATTATAATTGTCAGACTGTTAATCTCTTATCAGTTCCAACAGGTTAAGGGATGTTAGTGGAACTGTCTATGAGAGGCTAATGCCACTGGCTGTGACCATCATCAGCTCTCAGACAATAAAGATCCTGCACCATACAGCTCCCGCTGAATGCTGGGCTGTGTGCCAGACATTGCAAGGTGTGGGCACTATGGAAATAAAGCAGTGGGAAGTCTCAGTCTAGAGGGCACAGGTAGAGGAATGCAATTACCATACTCTGTGGTCATCTACCCTGGGCATTTGGTGGTACACAGGAACTTGCTGGCAGACAGACAGAGACAACATGGAGGAAGTGGGCGAAAGAAGCTACATTGGAAAGCAGGAAGACAGCTCAGCAGATCAGTCAGATGAGTAAAGACTGTGATAGATGACCTTGCTCTGGTTCCAATACTTTCTCTCTGCTTTGGATGCTTCTTGATCCCCCAGGAGCCCCAGATTCCTCCACCTCTAATATCACCAGAACATTCTGTTCCCAGCCCTCCCACCTACACAGGGTGACTTGCCAAGCAGCAACATTTAGCTGTGCTGTGCTCTGATCTCCCCGTGCTCCTGACATGGTGTTTGGGACAACTGTAACTTCTGTTTATTCACGTATATTATAAATCCCTACAGCCTTTGTCTCTGCACTGTCGCTCTTTCTTCTGAATTTTCTTTCAGCACTTCCCCTCTGGATTATTATTATTATCCAATTATTTTTGTTTGGGACCAGGTCTCACTATGCAACTCTACCTGTTCTGGTATCTACTATGTGGACCAGGTTGGCCTCAAACTAACAGAAATCTGCCTGCTTCTGAATCCTGAGCACTTTGATTAAAGGTGTGTGCCACTATGCCTGACTCTTATCTGGATTCTTAATAGCAACCTTATTCTTACCTCACTTGACATAAGAACATACTATAATGACATACACACAGACCATAATGAAACCCATCACTTTGTATGTTAGCTTGATCATTTTTTTTTTTGCTATTTGATCCATATTCGTTTAGCTTTATAAGTGTCAATAAATACAACATTTGATGGATCAAAATATTTTAATTAAAGAAATGGATTTCCCCTTCCTCATGATCTATTTTCCTTTTGTTCTTCTTCCTCGACTGAAATAGTTCTTCAGGCTTTCACATTATGTGTGCCATTCCCCTCTCTGACCCCCATGGATTCCTTTCCTCTTGATATTTGACATTATGATTCTTGTTTCACTTTTCTTTACAGCTGAATTCCATTGTGAATATGTCCCATATTTTCTTTAGCCATCTATCTGTTGGTGGACCTTTAGGTTGGTTAAGTTTCTTAGATATTATGAATTCATACAGTTGTGTAAGGCTCTGTGGTACATTCACTGTGTGTCTTTCTGGAGTGGGATATCTGTTTCCCATGTTTGTTCTGTTGTTAGCTTTCTGAGGAACCTCTACACTGACTTCCTTTGTGGCTGTAGCAGCTTACATCTCTAGTAGTACATAAGGGTTACCCTTTCATTACATCCTGCCTGGCAAATGCTGCCCTTTGTTTTCTTGGTGACAGCCTTTCTGATTAGGATGAGATGGAATCCTCAAGGGTTAGTTCCACTGTCAGCTTGAGAGGGCTAAGAATCACCTAGAAGACAAACCCCTGGGCATATCTGTGAGGACTTTCCTAGATTGGATTCTGAGATAGGAAAACATCCCTCCTCACCCAAAGCAGAAAATCCATGTGTTATAAAGAATGGATATTTTATTAAGGGCTATACAAAAAAGTAACTCACATATATAGGAAAAGATAAACTCAGCGGCTGAGTCCTTGGAGGGCTGGGAACTAATTCAGTGCTGCATCTGATCTGGTGATCCTTATCATCCAAGAGCACAGAGAGCAAGATGCCTCAGATAAACTAGATCCAAGCCGTGCTTTTGGGACTGTAGCCTAAGGTCAATGTGGGAGGGTATGTGTTTTCCACCCCCCAGCCCCCCCCAAGTATGGGCAGCAGTCTTACATGAGCCGGCATCCTGGACTGAAGGGAAAAAGAAAAGAAAGCAAGGGAGTTGAAGGCATCTCTCTCTTTTCTCATTGGAAGTCCAGCATGAGAGCTGCCTCAGGCTCCTGCTGCACTCACTTCCTTACCAATCTCAAAACAACTTTAATGTAAAATTTCCCAGTGACTGAGGATGCTGCACATGCTTTTCAATAGATGCTGCTGGACATGTGCTTGCTTTTCTTTTCTTTATTTTTTCTCTTTCTTTTTTTTATTATGAATAAAGTCACATTTTCTATCAGTGTACAATCTTATTCAAGGTCCCTTCCCCCTCCAGTCACTCTCTCTTCTCCACATCTCCCCATCTCCTCCCCAACAAGGACAGGAAGTCCCAAGGTCCCAATATTGCTCAGTTCAGCCTCCACTTCTGGCAGATCCAGTTTTCTTCCCCCAACATTGAGACTGAGTCAGGTGTTCCTCTAGAGGGACTGAGATCCAAGGTGTCAGTCCAAGGTGTTTCTGATCCCAAGCTGTTCAGTGGTTGTGGTTTGCAGCTTGGACATGCTTTGCTTTTTGCTTTCTTTGTTTAGAGTCCACTAATGAGTGAGTACATCCCCTACTTATCTTTCTGAATTTGAGATACCTCACTCAGGAAGATATTCTCCAAATCCATCCATTTGCCTGCAAATTTTAGAATATCATTTTTTCTTACTGCTTAGTAGTACTCCATTGTATAGATGTACCACAGTTTGTTAATCCATTCTTCAGTTGAGGGGCATCTAGGTTGTTTTCAGGTTCTTGCTATTACAAATAACGCTGCAATGAACATAGTTGAGCTAATGCCTTTGGAGTGAGACTGTGTGTCTTTAGGGTATACACCCAGAAGTGGTATTGCTGGGTCCTTGGGGAGATTGATTCCCTGTTTTCCGAGGAACCACCATACTACATTCCAGAGTGGCTGAACAAGCTTACACTCCCACCAACAATGGAGGAGTGTTCCCCTTGCTCCACAACCTCTCCAGCATAGGCTGTCATCTGTGTCTTTTATCTTAGCCAATCTGACAGGTGTCAGATGGTATCTCAAAGTTGTTTTAATTTGCATTTCTCTGATGGCTAAAGATATTGAGCACTTTTTCAAGTGCCTTTCAGGCATTCATAATTCTTCTGCTGAGAATTCCCTTTTTAGATCTGAACCCCAGTGTTTTGATTGAGTTATTCAAGGTTTTGGGCTCTAGATTCTTGAGTTCTTTATATATCTTAGAGATCAGTCCTCTATCACTTGTAGGGTTGGTGAAAATCTTTTCCCATTCTGTAGGCAGTCATTTTGTCCTATTGACAATGTCCTTGGCTTTACAGAAGCTTCTCAGTTTCAGGAAGTCCCACTTATTGATTGCTGTTCTTAGTGTCTGTGCCACAGGTGTTATATTTAGGAAGTGGTCACCTGTGCCAATATGTAGAAGGCTATTTCCCACTTTCTTTTCTATCAGGTTCAGAGTGGCTGGGTTTATGTTGAGGTTTTTGATTCACTTGGATTTGAGTTTTGTGCAGGGTGACAGGTTTGGATCTATTTGCATTTTTCTACACACTTCCATCCAGCTATGCCAACACCATTTGTAAATATACTATCTTTTTTTCCATTGAATATTTTAGGCCTCTTTTTGGAAGATGAGGTGTACATAGATTTTTGGGTTAATGCTCAGATCCTCAATTCGATTCATTGATCCACAAGTCTGTTTTTATGCCAGTACCAGGATGTTTTTTATTACTGTAGCTGTATAGTATAACTTGAAGTCGGAGATGATGATGCCTCCTGAGGTTCTTTTGTTGAGCAAAATTGTTTTGGCAATCCTGACTTTCCTGTTATTCCAAATGAAGTTGAGTACCGTTCTTTCAAGGTCCGTAAAATATTGTGTTGGGATTTTGATGGGCAGTGCATTGAATCTGTAGATTGCTTTTGGAAGAATTGCCATTTTTACTATGTTGATCCTACCTGTCCAGGAACATGGGAGGGCTTTCCATTTTCTGATATCCTCTTCAATTTCTCTCTTCAGTGATTTAAAATTTTTGTCAAATAGATCTGTTACTTCTTTGGTTATAGTTACTCCAAGGTATTTAATGCTATTTGCAGCTATTATAAAGGGTGATGTTTCTCTTATTTCTTTTTCAGCCCTTTTATCTTTAGTGTATAGAAGGGCTACTGATTTCTTTGAGTTAATCTTGAATCCTACTACATTGCTGAAGGTGTTTAACAGCTGAAGAAGTTCCCTGGTAGAATTTTGTGGGTCACTTATGTATACAACCATATCATCTGCAAATACAGGTAGTTTCACTTCTTCTTCTCCAGTTTGTATGCCCTTAACCTCCTTTCACTTTCTTATTGCTTTAGCTAAAACTTCGAGAACTATATTGGATAAGGGGAAAGGCAACATCCTGGTCTAGTTCCTGATTTTTGTGGGATTGCTTTGAATTTTGCTCCATTAAATTTGATGTTGGTTGTCGGCTTCTTGTAAATTGCCTTTATTATATTGAGATATTTTCCCTGTATTCCTGATCCCTCAAGAGCTTTTCTCATAAAGGAGTGTTGGATTTTGTCAAAGGCTTTTTCAGCATCTAAAGATATGATCATGTGGGTTTTTTCCTTTACTTTGTTTATATGATGGATGATGTTTACGGTTTTTCATATGTTGAACCATCACTGTACTTCTGGTATGAAGCCTACTTTGTCATGGTGGATGATTTTTTTTATATTGTTGTATATGGTTTGCCAAAATTTTGTTGAGAATTTTAGCATCAATATTCATCAGGAAATTTGGTCTGTAATTTTTCTTCTTTGTTGTGTCTTTGAGTGGCTTGGGTATTAGGGTAATTGTGGCCTCATAAAAGGAATTTGGCAATATTCCTTCAATTTCTACTGTGTGAAATAGTTTGAGGAGGTGTGAAATAGTTTGAGGAGTAATGGTAATAATTCTTCTTTGAATGTCTGGTAGAATGCTGCACTGAAACCATCTGGACCTGGGATTTTTTTACTTGGGAGGCTTTTAATGACAGCTTCAATTTCCTTAAGGGTTATAGGTCTGTTTAGGTAATTAATCTCATCTTCATTTAATTTTGGTAAATGGTACCTGTCCAAAAAGCTGTCCATTTCTTCTAGGTTTTCCATTTTCGTGGAATACAGATTTTCAAAGTATGATCTGATAATTCTCTGTATTTCCTGGGGGTCTGTTGTTATGTCCCCCTTTTCATTTCTGATTTTGTTGATTTGGGAACTCTCTCTCTCTGCTTTTTTATTAGTTTGGATAAGGGCTTATCTATCTTGGTGACTTTCTCAAAGAACCAACTCATAGATTTATTGATTCTTTGTATTGTTCTTTTTGTTTCTATTTTATTGATTTCAGCTCTAAGTTTGATTATTTCCTGCCATCTACTCCTTCTAGGTGAGTTTGCTTCTAATTGTTCTGAGGCCTTCAGCTGTGCTGTTAGTTCTCTAGTGTGGGATTTCTCTAGGCTTTTCATATAGGCATCTAGTGCTATGAATTTTCCTCTTAAGACAGTTTTCACTGTGTTCCACAAGTTTGGGTACATTGTGGATTCATTTTCATTAAATTCTGGGAAGACTTTGATTTCTTTCTTAATTTCTTCCTTGACCCAGAGGTGGTTCAGCTGAGTGATGTTTAGTTTCCATGAGTTGGTAGACTTTCTGTGATTTTTGATGTTGTTGAACTCTAACTTTAGGCCCTGGTGGTCCGGTATGACACAAGGGATTATTTCCATTTTATGTATCTGTTGATATTTGCTTTATGACCAATTATGTGGTCAATTTTAGAAAAAGTTCCATGAGGAGCTGAGAAATATGTATATTCCTTTGCATTTGGGTGGAAGCTTCTATAAATATCTATTAAATCCATTTGATTATAACCTCTTTAAGACTCCTTATTTCTCTGTTGAGTCTCTGTCTGGTTGACTTATCCAGGGATGTAAGTGGTGTATTGAAGTCTCCCACTGTTAGGGTGTGAGAATTGATGTGGGATTTGAGCTTTAGCAGTGTTTCTTTTACATAGGTAGTTACCCTTATATTAGGAACAAAAATATTCAGGATCGAAATCTCCTTTTGACCAATTTTTCCTGCGATGAATAAGTAATGACCATCTTGGTCCCTTTTAATTGCTTTTAGCTTAAATTCTACTTTGTTAGATATTAGAAAGGTAACCCCAGCTTGTTACTTAGGACCATTTGATTGAAAAATCTTTTCCTAACTCTTTACTCTGAGCCTGTGTCTGTCTTTGTTGTTGAGGTGTGTTTCTTGTATTCAGCAGAAGGATGGCTTCTGTTTTTGCATCCATCTTGTTAGTGTGTGTCTTTTTATAGGTAAGTTGAGTCCATTGATATTAAGGGATATTAGTGACCACTGATTGATATTTCCTGCTATTTTTGGTGGTGGCTTGTATGTATTCCCTTTCTCTGAGCTATTCTTCTGTGGGATTATTGATTGATTGTGATTTCATGGTTGTATCTGGGATCCTTAGGTTGGAGGTTTCCCTCTAATGCTTTCTGGAGGGCCAGATTGGTAGATAGGTATTGTTTCAGTCTGACTTTTTCATGAAATATCTTGTTTACTCCATCTATGGTGATTGATAATTTTGCTGGGTATAGTAGTCTAGGTTGGCAGCCATGGTCTTTTAGTGACTGCATAACTTCTGACCAAATCCTTCTTGTTTTCATTGTTTCCATTGAATAGTCAGGTGTTATTCTGATGAATCTGCCTTTATTTGTAAGTTGGCCCTTTTCTTTTGCAACTCTTAAAATTTTTTCTTTGTTCTGTATATTAGTGACTTGAATATTATATGGCAAGCTAACTCTTTTGGGGTCATATCTAGTTGGTGTTCTGTAAGCTTCTTGTATCTTTTTAGGCATTTCCTTCTTTAAGTTAGGAAAGTTTTCTTCTATGATTTTATTGAATACATTATCTGTGCCTTTGAGCTGGTATTCTTCTCCTTCTTCTATTCCTATTATTCTCAAGTTAGGTCTTTTCATGGTGTCCCAGATTTTCTGAAAATTTTGTGTTATGACTTTTTTGGTTTTAGTATTTTCTTTGACTGATGTATCTATTTCTGCTACTGAGTCTTCCACTCCAGAGATTCTCCCTTCCATCTCTTGGGTTCTGTTGATTATGCTTGTATTTGTAATTCCAGCTCTTTTCTTCAGATTTTCTATTTCCATGTTTGCCTCATTTTGTGCCTTTTTTATTGCTTCTATTTCAGTTTTTAGTTCCTGCAATGTTTCTTTCATTTTTTGGTTTTCCTTTTCTTGGTTTTCTTTTAAGGATTTGTTCATCTCTTCCAATTTTTTTTTTGCATTGTCTTCTATTTCTTTAAGGGAATTTTTTATGTCTTCTTTGAAGGCTTCAATAGTCTTCATAAAGGTGTTTTTTGGTGTTGTTTCCTTCTGTTTCCTCTTCATTGCTCTTTTTAGGTCTTGTAGTTGTAGAACTACCAGTTTCTTCTGGTGTTGTCTTGTTCTTTATATTATTATATGTATTTTTGCACTGGCATCTCCCCTTGGCTTCAGTGGTTCACGATTAGGCCGCTCCTAGTCAGTTGTGGCAAGAGGGCTTGTGTGTCTCCTGTCTCCTCTGAGCAAGGATTCTGCTTGATCTCTGACTCTGCTCTGGACAGGGGTCTGAATTTCAAAGCCTTAGTCCTTCTCTGCTGATGCAGTTGGAGGCTGGGTCGGCCATGCAAGGTCCCCTCTTTTAGGTATGGCTGGAGGAGCCCCTCACAGCCAAACCCTAGTCCTGTCTGCTAAGGAGAGTCTGGGATCAGGTACTACAGATTGACTCTGGTCCCAGCATGCAGCTTTCCAACTTTCGGGATGGGGGATCAGATGTTGGAACCTGCTCACCTCTGGACGTGGTCTGAATTTCAAAGTCCTCAGTCCTTTCTGCTGATGCAGTTGGAGGCGGGGCCGGCCATGGAAGGTCGTGCAATGTCCCTTCTTTTAGCTGTGTCTGGAGGAGCCCTTCACAGTCAAACCCTAGTCCTGTCTGCTAAGGAAAGTCTGGGATCAGGCACTACAGATTGACCCTGGACTTGGAAAGCAACTTTTCAACTTTCTGAACAGGAGGATCAGGCACCAGAAGCTGCTCACCTCTGGATGGGGTCTGAGTGTCAGTCCAAAGTCCTCCATGCTTACTTTTCAGAACCATCATCTCTTTGATTCATCTGTTCATTTATTGATCAGATGATTTGGTTCATTTTTTCTTGTTGCTTAATTTTCTAGCTCCTTTTATGTTCTAGACACGAATTCTCCATCTGATGTATATTTGGCAATGATATCCCCGCCCCCAGCAGGCCATCTTTTTGCTCTGCAGATTGTTTCCTTTGCTATGCAATTGTATAGGAGAATTCTGGGTCACCACATTTGTCAATTACTGGGATTATTTCCTTTATTTTTGCAACCCTTTTCAGAAAGCCCTCACCTATGACTGTTCCTTAAGGTGTTATTCCCTAGCTGTTTCATGTCCTACATTAAAGTATATGATCTATTTGGAATTGATTTTTTTTTTGTACAGAGTGAGAGAGGTAGATCTACTATTTCTTCTGCATAAGAATATCAAAATTTCCAGCACCATTTGTTGAAAAACTTTTTTTCCCAGTGAGTATTTTTGACATTGTAAATTAAATGCCCATAGCTTTAAGCGCTTATTCTGAGTCTTCAGTTTCTATTCTATTCAATTTAATTCTATTCTACTTTACTCTATTCTATTCTTCTGCATGCCTGATTTGTGCCAATACCATACATTTTTAATTATCATGACTTTGCACATATAGGACCAAGTATTGTGATTCCTCCAATATTATCCTTTCTGCTTAGTTTTGCTTTAGATATGTATTTTATGCTTTCATTTAAATTTTAGGATTTCTGTTTATTAGTTCTGTGAAAATGTCATTGGAATTTCAATGAAGATTGCATTGAAAATCTAGATTGCTTTGAAAATACAAGCCATTTTTACGATAGTGACTCTGCCAATTTATGAGCATGAGAGATCTTTCTGTCTTCTGGTCTCTTCAATTTCTTTTAAAAATTGTTTTAAACCTTTCATTGTAGGGGTCTTTCATCTTTTTGGTTAGGCTTGCTCACAGTTATTATTTATTTTTGAAACACATAATTTTTTTCTCAGAAAATTTATTATTGGTATATAGAAAGGCTACTGATGTTTATGTGTTGATTTTGTACCTTGTTATTTTTTCTGAGTGTGTGGATTGGGTCTAAGATTTTTCTGGTGAAGTCTTGAAGATCTTTTAAATATAGGGTCATGTCTTCTACAAACAAGGATACTTTGACTTCCCTTACTATTTGTATTTCTTTTGTTCCTTTCTCTTTACCATGGATCTAGCCAAAACATTGGGCATTGTAAGAATGGTGAGGGTGGGTGCCCTTGTCTGATTCCTGATATTGGGTGAAATGCTTTTCGTTTACTCCCATTTAGTATGACATTGGCTATAGATTTCTCACGCATGGGCTTTATTGTCTTATGTTCTTCCAGTTTCTAATTTCTTTAGGCATGATGTCAGAAGAATATCAAGGACTGTTTGGACACTATAGTGAAGATGATCATGTGCTTTCTTTCCTTATTTCTATCTGATTATATTTGCTGATATGCATATGTCAAACCACACTTGGATCCTTGGGATGAAATCAACTTGGTCATGGAGTAGAATCTTCTTTACTTAACTTGAAAGTAATTGATTGAAAAAAATTGCATTTGTTTTCATCAGGGAAGTTGGCCTGTAGTTTTTAACTTTTTCTTATTGTGTCATATTTGGCTTTGGTAACAGAGTAACACTGGATTTGTAAAATGAATGTGATCATGTGCCTTCCCCTTTGATTTTTGTGGGACAGTTTTGGGGACCTCTTCCTAAAGCTTAGTAGCGAATGCATCTGATCTTGGATTTTTCTTTGTTGGGGGATTTTTGTATACCTGAAGATGAGATCAGGGATTGGCACCATCCACTGTGAATGTATCAGGACCTCTGTATTTAGAAGAAACACAGAGGTTGTTATTTTTCCTATAGTTGTTGGGTAGGTGCACCGCTCTTAGTGGTCCTAGAGATCTTGTAAATCCTGCCTTTTGAGGGCAGTCTTTTTTGTGGGTTGTGGCTTCTGTCACAAGATGTACCCTAGTACGGTCTCTAGTGAGTGCACAGTATACTCCTGGTCCTCATGCTTTGCTGCTGTGATTCCATCTGCCTGCAATGCTTTTCTGGCAGATTGACATGCCTACTCCATCTGAGTAGAGGGAGAAGCAAGAGTTGAAGGGGGCTGGAAAGATGGCTCAGTGGTTAAGAGCACATCCTGAGTGCCAGAGTTTGGTTCTCAGCATCTATGTCAATGGCTCAAAACCATCTGTAATTTCAGCTCCAGAGGATTTGAAGCCTTCTTCTGGACTCAGCATGCACTTGTACTCATGTGTATACACACCCACACAAACATACACATATAAACTTAACTAAAAGTGAAATAAAGGCCAGGTGTAGTGGCACAAACCATTATTCCCAGCACTTGGGAGGCAGAGGCTGGCAGATCTCAATGGGCTCAAGGCCACCCTGGTCTACCTAGTGGTTTCTAGGACAGCCTGTACTACATTGGCAGTCCCTGTTTCAAAAAAGAAAAATCTTAAAAAGTAGAAATGGAGCAAGTTAGTATTTGTTTTCTCCATTATAAGTGCATGTAGTTGATGAAGGGAAGTTTTGGGGCTTTCTTCATTCCTTGGTCATTGAAATTTAACATATCTAAATGTGGCAACCCGACAGTGTTGGAGAATGCTGCTGATTTCCAGTTGCTCCTGTAAAGCTTCCCAGTCTTCTTGAGTCTCTTCTATCATTCTGTTGAAGGTACAGCTAAGCAAACCTTCAGTGCTGTGTTCCATTCCTTAGGTTACTAACTGTAATGATAGACATTTGTGATGTTCTGAGCACAGGTTTGGTCCCAGGCACGAGAAGCTGGTCTGCAAAATTCTCTCATTAATCTTGCAAAGTCCATTCTAATCTTATTCTCATTTTAAGTGTTAAAGAAATTAGAGCTGGAGGGGTTAAATAATGTGTGTAGGAAATGGTGGCCCTCTGGCTTCAGAATGTCCATCCATGGAAACAGAGCCCCCACTTACCTAAACAGAAACACACATGCAAGAGTCTAGAGTAGACAGATTAAGTATCCATTCCCATCTAGTCTGGTCTCATCTATCCTTCCCCCTAATACAGTGAGTGAGGTTCCCCAGAGTGGATGTTCATAAAAGCTGTGCTGCTAACACAATCAAAAAATAGGGTTTAGATCTAAAAAGGGAATTCTCAGCAGAAGAATTACAAATGGCGGAAAGGCACCTGAAAAAGTGCTCATCATCTTTAGCTATCAGAGAAATGCAAATCAAAACAACTTTGAGATACCACCTGACACCTGTTAGATTGGCTAAGACAAAAGGCACAGATGACAGCCTATGCTGGAGAGGTTGTGGAGCAAGGGGAACACTCCTCCATTGTTGGTGGGAGTGTAAGCTTGTTCAGCCACTCTGGAATGCAATATGGCAGTTTCTCAGAAAATTGAGAATCAATCTCCCCAAGGATCCAGCAATACCACTTCTGGGTGTATACCCTAAAGACACACAGTCCCACTCCAAAGGCATTAGCTCAACTATGTTCATAGCAGCATTATTTGTAATAGCAAGAACCTGGAAACAACCTAGATGCCCCTCAACTGAAGAATGGATTAACAAACTGTGGTACATCTACACAATGGAGTACTACACAATGGAGTAAGAAAAAGTGATATTCTAAAATTTGCAGGCAAATGGATGGATTTGGAGAATATCCTCCTGAGTGAGGTATCACAAACCCAGAAAGATAAGCAGGGGATATACTCACTCATTAGTGGACTCTAAACAAAGAAAGCAAAAAGCAAAGCATGTCCAAGCTGCAAACCACAACCACTGAACAGCTTGGGATCAGAAACACCTTGGACTGACTCCTTGGATCCCACTGCCCCTAGAGGAACACCTGACTCAATCTTGATGTTGAGGGGAGAAAACTGGATCTGCCAGGAGTGGAGGCTGAACTAAGCAATATTGGGACCATGGGACCTTGGGACCGCCTGCCCATGGGGGGGGATGGGGAATTGTGAAGAAAAGAGAATGATCTGATGTGGTGGGAGGGGGAAGGGACCTTGAATAAGGATATACAAGGATAGAAAATGTGACTTCTTTATTCATAATAATAATAATAATAACAATAACAATAATAATAAAAAGCTGTGCTGTAGGATCACTGATCATTGGCTTGATCTTTGTTATTCCCACATTGTGTGAAATTCTCTTAGCCTCCTGGAGGAGCTTGCTTTTTTTTTTTTAAGAAAAAAAAGAAGTAGAAGGAGAAGGAGAGTGTTCCCCATAGCCTAAGGTGGCTGCATGGCTTGCTTCTGTCCTTTCCTGAACTAGAATTTTCATCACTCTATTGGTGGGAAAAGATAATTTTTTAAGAAATAGGTTGGACAGAAACATAATGGAAACAAGCATTTGTCTTGCTTCTTAGAGCCACCTGGAGATGGACATATCTGGAGAACATTTGCATCCAGCACAGCTCATGTCCTGCTTATTTAAAATATTAATATTCATATCATATCTGCTCTTGGTGTCACAGAAGAATGGAAAACAATGATGGGTTTGTAAGAGGTTTCAATAAATTTTTATAGAAATGAACTCAATTCTATAGCTAGAGAAACACAGTAAAGGCTATGCATAATGTTCACTGAAGCCATTAATAGGATTTTCTGAACCATTCCAAATGCTCATAATTAGGTGGTGTCTATGTAAATTGTGGTTTACTCCTGTAGCAGAATGTTTTGCAGTCATTAAAATAGTTTTTCACAAATAATTTTTAATGGGGTAAGAATTTTTAATGATATAGTATTAAATAAAAAAGCAGGATGCAAGATTATTATATAAAGTATTTTTGGCTATGTAAAAATAGGCATTAATAGTCATTAAGAAAGAATAAAGATTGCTCATGCTTTCCTAGGATATATTGTTAAGGGATGAGGTAATGAGCAGAATAGGACTTATAGAATAATACTGTGTGTGTGTGTGTGTGTGTGTGTGTGCGCGCGCACATGCGTGCGTGTGTGTGCATGCATAAGTGTGTGCATGTAGCTCTTTTCTAGAAGCTCACACAATACTTGTTACTCTGGTATAGGACAAAGGAATAACTTTATTTTTATAATAATTATTTTATATTTCAGAATTTAAACAATGTTTTTATATTTTCTTCTTTATAACAATAGTCTCCATTTTTATAACTGTCTGTCTACTCATCTACCCTCTTACCATTCACATATATTGCCACAAACTCACCTATCTACCTATGTGTCTATCTAAAATGTATCAGTTGGCCATAATGCAAATCTGGATAAGTTTGTGGGTAACTTAATATTTCTTTTAATTTTGAGTTTCTGTTTTACAATGCACCTGTCTTACTTTTATGATATTGTTTTACTATAAAACAAGATTTGGCAGAGACTGAAAATTTGGAATGGGGTCATGAACGGAATGATAAAGGATCTCTGCCTGATCTTATTGGCATCTACAAGAGTGGACCCATGTCTAATTAGAGGATGGATTCCTCAGTGTGACCTTGGCTTGAGAATATGGTGCTGGTTATGCCTACCTAGTTCCTCTCTCCATAGCACCCTGTTGCCTACTTTTCATGGCATTTTATATATCAGTGTGTCTGTCTGTTTAGTATTTATCTGTAAGAATTATTTTATTTTTGAATTATGAGTGTGTATGTATATCTGTATGTGCATATGTGTGCAGGTGCCCATGTAGGCCAGAAGAGGGCAGTATATCTCCCTGCAGCTGCAGTTACAGACAGTTATGTGCTACCTGATTTGGATTCTAGGAGCCAAACTTGGATCCTCTGCAAGAGCAGTATGTGCTCTTAACTGCAGAGCCATTGCTTCAGCCCCTGCTGTTTATTATTTATATCTCCTCCTGGACTACAGGATCTGATCAAGGGTCATCTCTGCTTGTTTACCATTTTGAAGGACCCCCATTGCTTTGCTGTAGCCCAGTAAGAACTTTTTGCTACCAAATAAATAATTCACCAGTTATGACTCAATTTCCAGTATCAGTGATCCAATTCTGTAGCTAAGAACAGAAGTTGACACAGCAACCTTATGTATGATGGGTGCACATGTTCCTCTAGTGGGCAGGGCAAGTAGTGGGAGGATAAGAGGGGTTGCACATTATGAAAAGCGTGAAGATGTGTGATTCTGGAAAGGGGCATTCCCACTGACATAGTGGCAGGTGTCAGTCTGTTAGACGGGTGGCGAGGGTTCCTCTGTCATTACATCTGTTGGAAAAGCAAGTGTGGAAATAGCTCAGCAGGTGTTGTTCTTAACCCTAGTGCAAGCACATGTTTCCTTTACAGAGAAACAAGTGGTACCTGAGCTGACGAAATGATAGCAAGGCATTCAGATTATTTTTTTTTTTTATTTTTCTTTCTGATCTGGATGAACTAAGAGTTGGCTATGTGTCTACTATAATTATCCCACCTCATTTTGTTAGTTGTGGAAGGAATACAGTGAATGGACGTCTGTTAGGATGTGGGTATGAAGTGTCTCTCTGAAAGGTGCATGTGTTCAAATCTTGGTGCTTAGCCGATGGATGTAATGACTAGTGACAGGCTATGATCTCTAACTATCAATCTCTAAGGGAGTTTTTAGCTCTATAGAGTATCATAGAGGGTAGGCATGATAGTTATAGGAAGTAGGTCACTGGAAGATGTGATTTGGAAAGGTCCATCTTGTCCCCACGTCCTGATTTCTCTCTCTCTCTCTCTCTCTCTCTCTCTCTCTCTCTCTCTCTCTCTTTCCCTCTTCCCCCCCTCCTCTCTTTATTTGTTTCCTGGATGGCAAGAGGTGAGTAGCTTTCTTTCATCATGTACTTCCACTATGATGTTCCTGCCTTTGTCAGGCCTGGAACAATGAAGCCAGTTGACCACAGACAGAAAGCTCAGGCAGCCCCAGGAACTTGAAGAAATCTATCCTTCTTTATCCTGTCTCTCTCAGATATTTGTCACAGTGACAGCAAGTTACCAACAACCTCTGAGTAGTTGGTGATGAATGAATATATAAGCTGTGAGGCTGGCTAGGCAAACTCTTGAATATGATTTCTAGTTTCTGGCGATAGAGGCCGAGCTTCAGAGATAGAGAGATACAAGTGAGATATTGAATGGTGTGAGAAAAGGCAGTCTTAGCAGATCTCCACAGGAAAAGTGTCAAATTTTTCAAGGCTACCAGTCACGGAGGTACCTGAAATGGATATATTTATATGTACAGGTCAATCCTGGCTTTTAAAATCTGCTCTAGAGTTGCCTTTGGCAAGTTTTCAGCCTTGTCTTCCTTTTCCCTACAAAACAAGATGATGACAATAATACTATGGTTAAAAAGAATCCTCAGAAGCAATACCCGGAATGCTGCCCGGCTCTCAGCCACTGGACACCAGTCACCAGCCTTGATAACTAAACATAGTGACCCCTGTGCAGAATTGACATTGCTTCTCCACAGCCCTTGTAACATGCTTTGAGAAGTTCCTTGGGGAATGGCTTTCATGCCAATGTCCTTCCCACTCTAGAGCAGGACATCTCTGCATGCCATTTAAAAGCCGAAATGAAATAAAACTAGAACTAAGGACGTGCATGTCATTACAGCTGCCATGTTCACCCAGAATGTTTTCTAACTGCGTTTTCTTCAGGCCTCTAACCCTTCTGAAGTGGGTCCTTGACTCTTCCTGACTGCAGGGGTTTATCTGTGTCATTTGTCTGACCACATGGCAAAGGGAGGGTGGGAACAGGCTTTTCTGAGTGCAGAGCCTTAGGGTCAGTTTCCCACTAGGTTGTACAGCCCTTCTCTGACTATTGATTGTACCTTCTCTGAGCTACCTGCAAAGGTTCCTGGAATTCCACCCCCTTTGTATCAGCTCCTGAGTTCTAGGGTCTGGGGCATTCTGCACTCATTGGGTTTCCTGATACCTGCCTTCCATCTCTTAGTTTTAGCTGTGAATCACATGCTGGGTCTTGAACCCAACTCCTGATGTTTCCAGAGGAGAGATGACCCTGAGTATAGGCCTGCAGCAGCTGTTCACAAAGCCTGGGAAAATTGTCAGCAAAACACATGAAAATGTTTTTCCCTCTCAAGAACTGTTTAGTCAGGGATGCATTTTCCGACACACAGAGCACATTTTTGGTTAATCTGTTCTTGATGGTAACATAGGAACGAGGAGACAGCACTGTGTTATCTATACAAAACAATTCATCAAACAAACTCAGGGATCTGAAGATAGTCTCTAACAAAGCAAAGTCAACACTGGTCTCTCTGTTATGGGTCACACACGCCAACTGTCCCTTTGATAGGTAGAAGAGGTCATCTGAATGTGCTCTGTGCCATCATGTTCCTTATTCTTTCCCAAGCTCTTTCTGCCCTGGGTGACCTGCAGGGATCTGGGCCATTTGAGATGGTGAGAATGAAATGAATGTCAAGGGTATGCAGAATCAGAATGTACACAGTGGAAAGAGCCTGGCTCTCTGTGGGGAGGAGGGGCTTGGCCTCTAGGGAGGCTCTGAAGGCAGAGGCTTTATCTCCTTTTGGAAATACCTTCTTAAGAACTGTTGGACATTACTCTGCTCAGGAATATGGAAGAAGATGATTAGCAGCGAGTGTTTTCTGAGTACTTTACAAATGTTCTAAAAGCAAGCAGCTAAAAGCCGGTAAAACCTGCCTATTTAATCTTTCTGGAAGGAATCAGGAGCCTTTATTATCCCTTTGTGATATACATTTCTCTCTCTATATGCATGTGTGATATATACACATATATGCATATACACATGCATCATATCTATCACCATGATCTATATGGTATATATATATATATATATATATATATATATTACACATGATATACATTATGTATATGTATCACTATGATTTATTACAGAGAAATCCAAGATAGCCCTTGGTTTCTGCCATTAGTCTCTGACATAAATGAATGAGCCGTGTGTTCTTCCTTCAACCCTGTCAAAAGAACAATGGAAATGAGATATTTTGTTTTTGTCCAAATCTCTCAAAACCATTTTTGTTCTGAGTGTCAAGCCATCACAGATTTGCTGCAGAAATTTGGGAAAATATAATAAGATAAAATAAAAATAATAATGACCTATACTCTCACCAGCAAAAATTTAAATTTTGATTATATTTTAACACTAAGATTATAGTCTTTTAGTATACCTGAAAGGTGACAGTTCATATATATGTATGAATGTTCAGTACATATACTACATTCCACTTAAAATAATGTTATCAATGAAAAGTAGATTTTAATTCTAGCATCCATTTCAGAAGCCTTAGAAACTTAAAATTTACTGGGTATGGTAGCACATGCCTTCTTTTAATCCCAGCACTTGGGAGGCAGAGGCAGCTGGATCAGATCTCTGAGTTCAAGGCTAGCCTGGTCTTCAGAGTGAGTTCCAGAACAGCCAGAGTTACACAGAGAAATGCTGTCTGAAAAATTCAAAAAACAAAACAAAAAAGTTAAAATTGTGTGTGTACAGGTGCAGTGTAGTACCCGTGGATGCAATGGAGTCATCTGCAGTTGTGCCTCTGACTGAGGTTCTCCGAAGGGCAGTATGCACTTCTTCCCAGTTCCACTAGCATCCATCTGAACAGTCAGCTTTTGAAAGCATTCAGCAGCATCCTGTGATTTTTTGGTGTGGTAACTAACTGGTGATGGCTTCTCTTGGCACAGGAGTCAGGCTTCCAACAAGAGAGTCATTGTTCTGGCATTCCTGCAAAGACTATTGTGGTGTGTATTTTATTGCTAGTCAAAAGGATGTTGGAAAGATCATAGATGACTTGGTCAAAGAATTATTCAATTAGCAATTTTATTTTTAATCATGGTCATATAAAGTTTATTTATATAATGATAATATTTTTAAGTAAATATGGTTCTAAGGTGTTTATGCAAATTTTCTCCTTTAATTTTCTCATATACTTCTAGATTTTAGAACTATTTTTATTTGTGCTAACAAGAAAACTGCAGCTTAGAAAAACCAACAACTTAATTAATGATGGTTAAAGCCTTTTAGTGATATTTGTCTTTTGAATAGAAAAATTTTCTCACTCAGAACGCTGTGTTCCCTAGTTCATGTAGACATAGATATTTTATATAATGTGAGAGTACACCGATTTACAGGTAGAGGACTGTCTTAAGTCAGATGAGTTTGAAGTATTATGAGTTGATGCTGATTTGATTCACTGGAAAGTCTTCTCCTTACTCTTTTGATAATACTGATTTGTTATGTTTTTAGCCTGACTTAACTCATTCTTGTCTCCTTTCATTCAACATTGTGAGGCTGGTCCTAAAACATTCTGGATTTATACCCTGTGTATCACTGTAAACTGTCAAGAGTGAAGTCCTGAGGAGATGCTCCATGGGTAAAGAGTTTACAGGTGTGCAGACCTGTGTTTGAATCCCAAGAGTCATTCATAAAGGTAAATTTTCAGCTTGCGTCTATAATCACAGAAAGCCTTCGGTGAGAAGGGAGGTGGAAACAGGACAGTCCTCTGAAAACCGAGAGCCAACAAGTTTGCCTAATGCAGTGGTGCACAAGAGAGGACTTGGTGTCAGAAAAGGAGAAATGTGAGTGCTGACACCCATGATTGTCTTCTGACTTGCACTTGCATTTCAGGGCATCCATGTACACACACATACACACCCACCCACCCACACCCACACACACACCACACACACACCCCCCCACACACACCCACACACACACACCCACACACACTCACACACACACCACACACACACACACAACCACACACACCACACACACACACACACACACACACACAGAGAGAGAGAGAGAGAGAGAGAGAGAGAGAGAGAGAGAGAGAGAGAAAGAGAGAGAGAGAGAGTCAGAGAACACACACACACCCCTCAATCAGAGTAAGTATGGCTGAGGATTCCTTGACTATTATCCTGACTTTTTGTAAGCTAGTTCAAATTGCAGGTCCCTTGAGGGATATATCTATGCATAGAGGCTTTAAAGCTTCTTGTGTGCATTATAGCAAAATGACCTGTGTTGACACTTGTGATCTCTATTATGTAGTTTCTCTCATCTAAACGCCTGTGTCCATTCAGTGTGCAGTGGGCTTTAGAGTATGCTGACATCATGGAATGGAAGGGGAATAGGTGGCATGGGACACAGCCTACTGGAAGGCCCTGTTTATGATCTTGGGATCATGTTCTTCTGGGTGACTGACTCTGTTCCCTAGGAGCTCTGCTAATTTAATTATTAAAATAAATTTGCTCACCCTGCAAAAAAATGGCAGTTCAATCAGATCGTTTTTAGGCTGTGTCTGTTAGGTGACTAAAAAACTGGGTTATAGCATAATAAGACCAATTAGAAGAAAAAACACGGCCAAAAACCACAGCACATCCTCTACCCTCCGAATGGGCTTCACAGCCCCCTGAAGACTTGCAAATCCCTCTTCTGCACTCAAGGCTGCTCCTTCAGAGTTAATTGTGCACTTTTATAGCTTTTGCTGACCTCATGATGGCACAGAGAGAAGGTGAGATGGGGTTAGGGGAGCTGGTTCCTAGGACTTAAATCCAAGGCAGAGAGGATCCAAAGGTACACAGCAGAAGGGATCTGGGACAAGAAGACCTCCTCTCAGGATTCATAGTCTCCATGGTGAGGGGCTCATCTCACTCCTCTTGGACTGGTAAACATGGCCACTCTGCTGAGCCAGATGATGGCATGTGGCACAGGCACAGTTCCGATGGGCAGCGAACTGTTAAACACTGTCTCTAGCCAGTGTCTGCAGCTATTTTTATTACTCCAAAGATACATTTCTCACTGGTGAGCATAACAGTAGAACTGAAGACAGACAACAGTAAAGAGTATTTTTGGCTCTTGGAATGCTGGGAAATCTAAACTACTTACGATGATATTTGTATTTATCAAGGGAGACTTTTCTTTCCTTTTTTATTTGTTAATCACAAAGAATACTAATCCTAAACCCCCAGATCCCAGACCACTCCCTCAGGGAGTTTGGAAGCTCCAGAGAGTGAGTAAAGAAATGCTTGTGTTGGCCAGGAGACAGCATCAGGAAAATGACGGGCTGTGGAGAAAGCCCTGGCTGAGTATCTAAGTCCTTGTGTTCTGCACTTGGCTCCACTGTCCATCTGTGGAGCTTTTTGGATAATGCTTCACCTCCAATGACTTGGCTTCCTTTTCTACTTACAGGCTCTTGGGTTAGGTCACTCTTCCCATTTCATGTAGCTTTGAGATCTCAAACATCAACATCCTTAGTGTCCTCAAGATAAGTAACTTTTCTAATGCTCAAGATGGCTGGGCAGTTCTCTTTGAAAATATATGTCTAGCAAGCACCTAACCAGATTGAAATGGCTACAAAGACCACTGCAAGTTGGTCTGTGGAACTCAGAACTCACAATTCTGGAAGCTAAAAAGATTCAGGGTGAGGGGCTGGCAAGATGGTTTAGTAGTTTGGCTGCTCATCTAGAGGACCCAGGTTCAATTTCCATCATCCACATGACAGCTTAGAACTGTGTATAACTCCAGTTCCAGGGGAACTGACAGCCACACACAGATACATGCACAAAAAACACCAATGCATATAAGAATAAATAAATCATTTAAAAATTATTCATTGATAGTAGATGAACCATTTCTAACTATCTTTATTCTTAATTTTTCATCTGTGGAGTTATTATTCTTAAATTAATTTTTTAAACTTATATCAGTCATTTTCCCGTATGTCTATGTCCACATGTGCAGTTTGTATAATGCCTGCATGGCCAGAAGAGGTTGTCAGATCTCCCTGGAACTGGAGTTAGAGATGGTTTTGAGATGCAATGTGGGTGCTGAAACTGGACCTGGGTCCTCTGCAAGAGCAGCAAGCACTCTTAACCACTGAGCTATCTTGCCAGTCCCCAAAGTTACTATTTTTATGAGTGGAAAATGACTGAAGTTTATTTAAAGTATTTTACTACAGGATAGGGGATGTAGTTCAGTGGAAGAGTTCTTACCTCATATGTACAAGGTCCTGGGTTCAACTGCCAGCACTACAAAAAGAAACAAAACAAACCCAGAGAAATTGTCCCCTTTAAATACCTCTAAAGCCACACATGGTGTGTACAGAGCGGGAGTGCTATTTTCTGAGTGCTTTGCTGAACTTAACGTGGTCTCCTAGCTAAAAAACCAAACCAAATAAAAACACAAAGATCACTTGACTCTATCCCCTCAAAACCATGGCTTCTTTCTCTTTCCGCATGTTCTTTGGAGGAATGGAGTGACTATTGCCTTTCCTTTGGTTTTGCCTCATTTCACACAAATGTTATAAGTATGTGTCTTGGACTTGGCTGGCCCTTGTCTCTAGTGAATCATTCTATTTCTGGAGCTCTGTGTCCCTGTTGATGGCCCTCAGTAAAGACCCTTGTTGAGAAAACTGGTCCTTAATTCTTTTCTCACATGCAACTTTCAAAGTCCCTTAGAAAACTATTACTAGAAGCACAATCATTGTAGAGAATTTGGAAACTGAAACATAGGACAAAACCAAATTATCCAGAAACTAGAGATGTAGGAATAGCCACTGTTTATTTTTGCATTTTGATTTATTGCTTTTTTACATGAATGTATTTTATTTTGACCAAGTCTACTCCTTCCCCCATGCCCTCCACGGTGCCCCTCCTCTCATTTCCCCTCCACAATCTAATGTTTTCTTCATATACCTATAGTATATTAAGCCCAATTAGTGTTACCCCATACAAATGGTTACAGGACTGTCCAGTATAGCATGGACAATAGGGAATGTTAATGTATGTTCTTTGCTCTTATGGAGGAGGGGAGTGAGGAGAAAGCATTCATAAGAGGCTGGAGAGGCAGGCAGGATGATCCAGGGCACTGCGGACCTTGCCAGGTTTGGGGTTAGGGCTTTATTGAGAGTACAATGAGGAAACAGGGAAGAATTTATTAAGGCCATATTTGAAGATCATATTTGCACTTTACAAAGACTGCCGAAGCCACGACAGGAGGCATTTTGTGCTTAAATTTAGCACCCCATCTCTTGTCCTACCTATTTGGGGATGTCTGTTTTGCTTCCCTGGAGTGTTATACCTCATGTTCCTACTCAGTACCAGAGCCCAGACTAAGTCAACAGACTCCTTCCCCTCCTTCAACCGCTTTGAAAGATAATAATACTCAGGTGTTATTCTTTACATCCCTCTCTTCCCACAGAATCACTTAGTCTTGTGGTCCACCTCTTCCCTGTTGGTTCCTGGATGGCAGTGTACAGTTTCACTGAGTCTGAGTACTTCTGTGGAACTTGTATTTTTTTCTTTGTTTCTGCATTGATACCTGCTTTGCTCCTTAGAGGAGCTTACCAGACCCCACACCTAAATTAATAGTGAAATGTGAATGCAACTGACTCTATTGCTCTTTTCAGGGTAATAACTTTGGAAAGACTTCAAATTTATACAAAAGTGGAGCGAACACAGGATCTCTGTGTATCACTAGCCAATATGCACAGTGACTGGATCCTGTGTCATTTGCTCTAAGTGTTACTCTCTCGTACTGTGGTCAACTGCATTGAGAAAGATAAAATACACTAACATAAAAGAATGTCTTTAAGTTTTGTGGGGGGTAGAGCAGTATTTGTGTATATGTGTAGTTACAGTTATGTTTACACCTGTGGATGTATATAGACATACCCAGAAGCCTGTCTTAGTTACTCTTCTATTGCTGTGATAAAATACCATGACAAGAGCAACTTTTAGGTGGAAGAGTTTATTATGTCACGTTGATCTAGTCGGGGATAAGGGTCAGTCATGGTGTGGAGGCATTACAGGAAGTGGTAGGCACAGCAGCGGAAACAGGAAGTGAATAGCTCACAGCTTTAAGCACAAGCATGAGAAGGACAGAAAGAGAGAGAGAGAGAGAGAGAGAGAGAGAGAGAGAGAGAGAGAGAGAGAAAACAAACAGAAGTGAAATGATATTATAAACATTTAAAGATGTTTCCAGTGATGCATTTCCTCCAGCAAGCTTTACATCCTAAAGATTTCACAGCTTCCCTAAACAGCATCACGACTGGGACCAAGTCTTTAAATGCCCAAGGTCAGACATTGACTTTGGGTTTCATGACTTAGGAACTGTATGCTGTGTTTGTTGAGACAAAGGTCTATCATTGGCCTGGGGCTTGCTAATTCTAGATGGGCTGATCAGTGAGTCCCAGGGATCCACCTGTCTCCATCTTCCCACAGCTAGAATTACAAATGCGTGCTGCCATGGCCAGTTCATTTTCGAGTGGGTTCTGGAATTTGAGCTTAGATCCTTATTTTTGTGGCAAGCACTTCACCAATTGTTGTCTCACCCTGACTCTGACATTTTTTTGTGACTGGAGAAGAGTGATTTTTATACGTGCTGTAGTGGATTGAATGAGATGCCTCTCCTGATAGTCTTGGGCACTGGAATATTTGACCTTGTGCTGTTGGTGCTGTTTGGATGGGTTGGGGAGGAAATGTGTCATTGGAGGAGGGCTTTACGAGTTCGAGAATGGGGGAGAAGAGTCTGTATGAGCAAGGGGATAGGGATTAGGAGGAGGAGGAATCCCACAGAGATGGCTGCCTGGAGCTTTGGAGAGACCCTGGGGGAACCATAGAAAAAACCATAGGCCCTCTAAGGTTAGGCAACTGTTGATTGGCATGGGCAGTAATGTAGAGCCTTAAGGGGTGAGATCAGACTGTGTTTCTGTGCATGGGCTGGCACCTTGGAGCCCATTCCCTGCAGAGGAGTGCCTAACCCAGCCTTGATACTGGGATGAGGAAATCACACCTGCCTGGGGTGGATGCGTCATGCTGTGCTGACTCACCTTGGGACTTCCTGCCCTTTTTGGGGAGGAGATCAAGGGATGGGATGGGGGGAGGCTGAAGGCTGACTGGAAGTGATTGGGAATAGGGAAGGATGGGTGAGCAGGGGGAATACATGAAAAAAAAAGAACCTTTTTTTTTTAAAAAAAAATAAAGGAAGAAAGAAAGAAAAGAAAAAGAAAAAAAAGTTTGCTCTCTTGGGTTCCTGGTTTGTGGTTTAAGATGCAAACACTTATCTTGCTGTCTCAGCCTCCTTGTCTGCTTGTCGCCAAACTTCCACGCTCGGCTGCTGGTAGACTCTTTGCCCTTTGGAACCACAGCCCTAGATGTCCGCTCCCTTCTATAAGTTCTCTTGGTCATGGTGTTTTATCACAGCATTGGACAGTCCTTCCACATAGTCATTAAGGCTGTCAGAAGTCAATTCTTATACTAAGTATCTAGGGTACATGTAAAGGAATGTGAGCTATATTACAACCCATGGAAAGCAGTTAAAAAATAAAACCTAAGATTATAGTCTGTACAATTTACAAGAGCATTTTACATGGAGATGAAGCTGTCCTATTCAAGATCTCCCCTCAGCTAAGGACATACCAAGAGTGACCCTCTAGTCTCACAGGAAGCTTTGATACAGAAGACAAGCTGAGCAGTCAGCTTCCTGGTGTGTGTGTGTGTGTGTGTGTGTGTGTGTGTGTGTGTGTGTGTGTGTAACTGGAGTGTAATGCTCAAAATGACAAGATCTTATTTGCACCCCTGTGCAACATAATAAAATGATAATAATACCATGCAGCATAATTTTATGAAGCAATAACCCAGTTCCCAAATGGAAAAACTATAAACGTGATGGCCAAGTCATTTATTCCAATGAGGTGCCTGATTCTTGCAGGAGAAAGCAGGGATTGCCCTGTTTATAATTGTTAGCTTCAGGAACAATTAGGAACCTTAAATAGGTCTAAGATGTTCTTGGTGGATTCTTAGCCTGAGTAGGAAATCTGGAGCTTCGAGCCCAGGATAAATAAAGAGGAAAGCCAGTGGGAACAGAGTGGGATGGGAGTACATTTAGACAGGAAGAGTTGGAAGGCTGGAACTGCCCAGCAGGAGTGTGAGAATTTAGTCAAGATATAATTGAAGAAGAGCAGCAGACTCCAGATCTGTAGAAGGCGGTAGACTATTTTTAAGGACAAAGGGGAATGGAAGACAATAATAGTTTCTAGGTTGTGAGTACATGCAAAGATCTTATCCAACACTCTCAGAAACACCACACAGCAAGGATTGTTCTCTCTCCTCTGTGACTGAGGAAAGGGAGGGTAAGAGGGCTTAGGTCTTTGCTCAGGACTACAAGTTTCCTGTGCTGAAGCCCAGCCTAAAGCCAGCTCCTCAGTCTACACTGGGCTGTCTTCCCCAGGAGAGTGACAAGGAGGAACCTTGCCTGGATCCTACCTGCTACTAAATGGAGGGTTTCCAGGGCCCATATACTGATTCTTGCTTACAAAATGTTCTTTCATTCTGGGCATTAAAAGAGCAATGCTAATCCCCACTCCCCCAATGGACTCTTTGGGGCCAGAAAGGCAGCCTCTCATTTCTCATAGAGCACAATCCATTCTGTCTTCATTTAATTTTCTCCTGAAAAGCATACCTCTTAGTTTTCCATTCACCCAGTGTATTTCCTAGGGTGTGATGGGATAACAGTACACATTGCCTAGGGAATAAACAAATGGTCCAAATCTGTGCCCACGGGGATAATATTTTGTTGCATTGTCCACAGAGGGTCAGTCTAGTTAGTTTTCTCTTTGCCCAGATTTCTAGAACACTCATTACCCATGACATTTACCCATGACCATAGCATTTTTATTAGTTACATTTCTGTGGCTGTGATAAAATATGACCAAAAGCACCTACGGTAGAAAGGATTTGTTTTGGAGTTTACAATGGCAGAGAAAACAGGGCAGTACCTGGCTAGAACAGAAAGTAAGATGATCGCATTTCATTACACAGAAAGCTGAGAGAACAAACTGGAAGTAGGGTGAGCCTATAAATTCTCAAAGGCCACCCCCAGTGGCCTGCTTCCTCCAGCAAGGCTTCCCATCCTAAGTCTCATAACACCCTGAAACAGCACCATCACTTGGGAACCAAGTATTCAAATACACAAGCTTACAAGGGACGTTTCTCATTTAAGTCTTCACAAAATTTTTAAACGATTTACTTCTTCTCCCTCTTTCTGTGTGTGTGTGTGTGTGTGTGTGTGTGTGTGTGTGTGTGTACACGTATTGTGCATGTGTGTACCCATATATGTGTGGCTATCAGCAGAGGCCAGAAGAGAAAGCATCAGCTGGAATTTCTGGAGGTTGTGAGCTATCTGGCAAAAATACTGGAATCAGAATTCAGGTCCTCTGCAAGAAAAGCAAGCATTGTAAACTGCATGGCTCTCTCCAGCCCTCTACACCATGGCTTTTGTTCTTAGTATGGTATGTGAGTGTGTGCTTCTCCTTTCAGAGATAGGCCTTGTAAATATATGGACTATATCTTTAAAATGCACTCTATTGGAACATGTTTGGAGAATATTGAGTAATAGGAAGAGTCTAAATGTATTTGAAGAAGCCCCAGGCAAAGTGGGCTTAAGCATGGACTTTCAAGGGAACAGAGCTGTTAGAAATGCCTGTAGCATGTTCTAGACTTGAGGAAAGTGACCTCTATGAATCTCTTCCTCCTTATCTGTAAAATGTGGGCGTTAAGGGCAGCTGCTTTGCCACTAGCATGAAGGTTTAAATGATACAGAACACACAAGCATAGGAACAGTGCTTGGCATAGTTGGTGCTCTGGAAAATAGCAAGGCAAGGCAACAAAGAATGCAGACAGCAAGGAGGATGGCCTCAATTTTCTTACAACAGAAAGGAGTGTGGATGAGGAGGGATGAATGCAGGGAATCCATAAACTCCATCCAACGGTGATCACCCCTAAAAGCATGGATCACTTGGAAAAGCCAACTGGCCTTAGATGTGGTGCAATCATTGTCATTTATGTCTTTCCATCACTTTGAGATGCTCTTGGTAACCTGTCTTTTATCCCTCTCTGATACAGTAAGGCTGGCCCACAGGTGCTATATCTCTGCTGTTTTGAGTTCCTCACTCTGATCATGGAACTCTATCTAAGAATGCCCCTAAACCCCAGCCCCTGACTAACACAGTGCAGAGAAGGAACAGAAGGGCAGTGTGAGCATGTTGTGTGTCTTCTATGTGCTATGTAGTTATTGAGATTATACTTTGCTGCATTTGTGAACAGACTTGGCAATAAAGAAATATTTAGGGCCAAGTGTGTAGCTCAGTAGGTATACTACTTACGTAACATTCACAAGACCTGGGCCAGATTCTCATGCAATATTCAGGTCAATTGTAGTGGTACATTCTTGTTATCCTAGTACTTAGGAGTTAGAGGCAAGAGGACTGGAAGTTCAAGGCCATCCTAGACTACATGAGAGTCTGTCTCAAAGAAAGAAAAATATGCTTAATGTTAGGTAAGTGTTGTAAAGAGTAAAATAGAGTTAGGATAAAGAGAGTATCAAATGGTTAAAAGGATGTTGTAAATAAAATGATCAGAGGTTTTTCTACAAGGTGACCTTGAAGCAAAGAAAGGAAGCACTATCTGAGTTACACACCAATATCTAGTGAAAAGACACTTGAGATGGGAGATAGAAAAATCCCCTGAGGTGCTCACATGGCTGCTGTAGGCAGGACGGTACAAGAAGCCTTCTCCTAGTGACCTGGCATGGCAGTGGAGAAGGGATGGAGCACGAACTGGGGACAGGTCATGTAGCAGGAGGACGTCCTAGTTGGAACTGACCTTAGACCCAGGTAAGAGCAACAGAGGGCCTTAATCACTGAAATCACAACTTTCTTAATAGGCTCACATGTCTCTGTTGCTTGTAACTTGAGGCTCTGTGCTCTGGGATACTCTTGAGAATAGCAGTGTTGGGCCCTGGAGGGATATTTCTCCACTTTCTTGCTCCATTCTCAAAAGCAAAGGCATCGAGGTACAATGACAGGTTCACTGAGGGCCACGTTGCTGCCACTGCACACCTTGGACACAGCCTCAGAGTATGAGGAGGGTTTGCATGAAGTAGAGGAAAGAGGAAAGGTAAACTAATTTGATAAATTATTGCTCTCCAATCTCAGATATAAAAAACCTTTATCTGGGCCAGGCACTGTAGCAAACACCTATAAACAAACACCTCTCAGCAACCTAGAGGCTGAAATAGGGAAAATAGAGTGCCAGTTGAGGAAGTGCTTAGATCAGGTTGGCCTGTGGATATATCTGGGAGATGTTGATAGTTGATAGTTACTTAGAGTGGGAAGACCCTGAATGTGGGCAGCACCCATTCCATGGTTTGGGTCCTGCACTGTATATGAGTCATCTAGCTGAGCAAAAGCAAGGCAGCAAGCAAGGATGTATATATATTCTCTTCCTGTTCTTCACTGTGGGTATGATGTGACTCATGTCTCTCCTTTAATGATGAACTATACCCTGGAATTGTAAGACAAAACAACCTAATCTGACCCTGTGGTGTTTTCTTTCAGGATGTTTTTTACAGGCACAAAAATGAAACTTTTACACCAGGAATCAGAAGCAATCGTGTATAACAAGGTATTGTTTTCCTTTTCTTCATGTGATCCTGAAATCTCTTCTCATCTATCTATCTATCTATCTATCTATCTATCTATCATCTATCACCCATCTTCTATCTACCTATCATCCACCCATCCATCCATCCATCCATCCATCAACCAACCAATCAGTCAATCAATCAATCAATCCGTCAGTCAGTCAGTCAGTCAGTCAGTCAGTCAATCAATCAATCAATCAATCAACTTAAGACAAAGTCTCTCTATGTAGCCCTGAGTATCCTGGAATTCCCTCTATAGACCAGACTGGCCTCCAACTGACAGAGATGGATCTGCCTGTCTCTGCCTCCCCAGTGCTGGATTAAAGGTGTGAATCACCATATTTGGCTTAAAATTCCTCATTTTTAAAGAAACATTTCATAATACTTAAACAAAAACAATTTTATTCTTAAATGTATTCTTGTGTTTTCAGGCTGTTATCTACCTAGTGGTAAAAAGTATGAGGTGTGATAATGAGTCTGTGCATTGACAGTTGAATGACCTTTAATCTAGAATTATAAAGAGTTTCATTGTTATAAAAGTTTAAGATTTCATTTAAAAATTTAAGATGTAAATTTGAGATTACTTTAAATAATTTAAGAACATTATTGATACTCACTAATATAACCAACTTCTATATTTTAAAATATCATGGCTGATTTGAGTATTTTTAGATAAAAATAGCATTTTGCAAGGATAAAGTAATTGTAAGTCTTCTAATTTTGTTCAGTTGTATTAATTTAAAAATTTGATGAAAACACATTCAGACATTATGTGATTTGAATAAAACTGCCTTTCAATATTTTAGATCATTATTGTCAATGTAATATAAATTATATAAAAATCTTGCTTGCAATAGCATAATTACTAACTGCCAAAATTAAGGCTACAAAATTTTTATAGAATGAATGCAGAATTGTGAGTATCTACACATTTATTTTATCATTCACCCAATCCTTGCCAGCTCATCAACAGAACAACAAATGTGAATAATTAAATTATTACATTGTGTGATCTTTGATATTGTGCCAACCTTTAGGCATTTAAAGCCACAGTTTTATAATCATGTCATTTAAAAGCCATAATTTGTAATTTTTCATGTTTGCCACTGAATATATATTTATCAACTACATAAAATATTTTAAAACTAGTTCATTATCTTTCTTTGAAAAAGAAAGTAATTTAGAAACTAGTATTTGGACTTTAAGATGAACTCTGGTCTTAGACCTCTTCATATCAGCAGAGCCCCACATATAAGCTGTGGTTAAAAACTGGAGTTTATTGTGGTTAAAAACTGGAGTTTATTGTGTATATAAACTGTGGTTAAAACTGGAGTTTATTGTAGGTAGTCATTAGAGAGGTTTGACGTGGAAGAGGTGACTTAATGTGTGTTCTTAGAATGGACATTTCCCGTTGCTGGAGAACAGAGAAACCTGGGGCAAGGGACGGGAGCCGGCAGGTGCCATGGTTAATACTGTCACTTTGATAGGATCTACAGTCACCTAGGAGACTAGCCTCTGGGTCTGTCTATGAAGGATTATCTAGATTATTAACATGGATGGGAAAACCTCCCTCAACTGGGGGTGGCACCATTCCCTAGGCTCACATTCTAGACTGAATGCAAAGGAGAGAGTGAGCTGAGTAGGGCCACAATTGCTCCCTGTTTTCCTGCCTTCATGACTGTCCACCATGATGGACTCTACTCTCAAAATGTGAGCCCACATAGATTCTTGCTCCCTTATGGTTTGCTTCATGCTGGGTATTTTTCCAGAGCAGAGACAAGTAACTAGTACATCAGGCTGTGTAGTAGTCTTCAGGCTGGGGACCAGGTGGTAGTGAGAAGAAATCTGCACTTAATATTTAAGGAGAAACTTGTCTTTACCTATTTTTAAAATGAATTTTTAAAATTTAATTTAAATGCAGCTACATTTCTCTCTTCTCTTTCTTCTGCTCTAGCCCTCTCTCCCAGCGCCCCTCCCACCTCCCAGTTCACAGACTCTTTTCTTTGATTATTATTTTGCCCTCGCCCATGGTGCCTTAGTTTTAAGAGTTCCCATCTGTCAATCGTTGGCCCTAGTACCTGTCAGAAAGTTCCTTCCTGCAATCTCCTTTTGCAGGCTACTGCCTGTGTTCTCTTCTAGCAGTTAGGGTTAGGGATCTGTGCACTTAATCGTCTGAAGGCAGACACCAGAAGACCTTATGGAATAGTGTGGAATTCAGGAGAGAGGCAAGAGCGGCTCTGAAGTCTGAGCAACTGATGAATGCTTTGCCCTTTAACTTTTAGCTCTCAGGTTTGGTGTCATTAAAACAAAGTGAAGTGACTTGCCCAGTCCAGGGTCTCCCAACAGGGGCTCCTACCTGAACAGTAGCTCGGAATAGTTTCTTCTTTGCTTATCTCAAGCTGCTGATGTTGAATTTGTTTTATTTTCCCTCAGAAAAGGAAATTGACCAAGAAATTGAAGGAGAAAAACCAATTGCATATGCCAGTATTGGTCTAGAGACTTCTCGGAAAGAAATACTTAGAAGGCCTTTGAAGACAGCTATACTGATGCAGGAGGTGGTGGTTACCACATGAAGTCTGAGAATTAGCATTGTTGAGGAATCTCCTTTGCATTTCTGTCCTCTGGCTTCCCCGTGTACAGAAGACTACCACAAACCAGTTCCAAAAACTTGCTTTGAAATGTTAGGATGGAGAGGGGACAGATTTGGGATTCCTCCCACCTCTTCCCTCCCTTACTACAAAACTATGGGATAGGATTGTCAGGATAAACTAGGCAGAGTAAAATCATCTCTAGTTTGCTCCTTCAAACTACCACAGAAGCTAAAGTGACAGGTGGAGGAAGTCTATTTCAGCAAGATTAGAAGACACCGGAAGCTTTGCAGAGGCAGTTTAGGAAGACTAGGGCTGAGGTCTAGCTATGGCTCAGACAGTAGACTGCTGACTTGGAGTGTATGAGGCCCTAGGTTCCCTCCTCAGGTGGATACCAGGCCTGGTGGTCCCTCCCTGTCATTTCATTGAGAGAGAGTTTTAACTGGGTCAAGGTCATCCTCAACAGTTCATTGAGTTCAAAGCCAAAACTAAAGCAAACAATAAAAAGTAGGAACTGGTTACAAATTGTAAGGATTGTTTTAGCCTCTGAAGCCACACCCTGCCCTGAGTTCTATTGTCAAGCACCACTTAAGAAGACTTCCTGCTGCAGACACCTCCCCTGGCTTCCTCTTTCCTCTCTCTCTCTCTCTCTCTCTCTCTCTCTCTCTCTCTCTCTCTCTCTCTGTCCCTCTCTCTCCCTCCCTCTCTCTCTTTCTGTTATTATAATAATAAAGTCCTTCTACATAGAAACAGCCTCTCAGTGTCTCCTGCCACCTGCTGCTCCTCCCACTGCATCCCTTGCATAGGGCATGAGGCCCCTTCATTCATACACGCCTGCCTCCAGCTCAGTTATCATATCATGCCAGATCAAACATAAGATCCCAATACAAATGATAGCAAAAACAAGCTTTGGGTGGCTGTGGCCTCTGGCATGCAGTGAGTCGGCCACCCCTTGTCTATGGTTAGTGACATATTATTTTTTAGGTGACTGTTTCCTAGAACTAAGTAACTCGTGGGTTGTTTAGAAGGAAAACATGACACATCCCTTCTCTGGTACCAACCATCCCACAGGATGGTACTTATGAGCTGTTGTCTGCTCTGCCACTTTTGCTTTAATAATAGTGAGACAAAGGTGATCTTTAGTGTAGACACTGTTGCTACAAAATGTTTTTATTTATTTTTAGATTTCTCATATACCAAGGACAATTCCAAAAGATCTTTGTTTCAGAGTGCATGATAATCTGCCATAGAGAGGGGTCTGTGGTCTTAAATAAGGGGTAGTGGTGATAATGGTGATGGTGGTGATGATGGTGGTGATGGTGGTTGTGGTGATGATGGTTGTTGTGGTGGTGGTGATGGTGGTGATGGTGGTGGTTGTGGTGATGGTTATAGGAGTGATGATGGTAATGGTGCCTTTTAGCCTCCTGGTGTATCTGAGAAGATGTTCAGTCTTTCTGAGGATGAGGTGGTCTTGTCCAGGTAAAAGACAGGGCTTGCTTATCTAGAAATATATTTTTAAATATATTTTTTAAAAAATGTGCTAACACTTCAGCATGTTTTCTAAAGCTTGGTTAATGTGATTGCTTTCTGAAGACATAAGATGGGGCTAAACACTCTCTAAAACCTCAATTTATGGTGTCTAAATTCACTAGCAAGGGTCACAGCAGGGACCACAGACGTCACACCTGGAGTCTGGAATGAGCATTATAAAATTGGCAAGGCTGAAAAGGCATTAGTAAACATTATTAAGAATTCCTTGCAGGCAATTAGACTCCAACAATATCTTTGGAGAGCATGGGTTTTTTTTCTTTTTCTTTTCTTTCTTCTTTTTTTGGTTTGCGTCTTTATTTCTATTTTGTTAATGAGAGAGTAATGAGCCACAGACTTGTTACCTAGAAGGGATATCTCAGCAAAGCTCTAGTGAACTTAAAAACAGTATTTACAAACTGATTATTGTTTGCATTCATTATAAATTTTAAATTAGAAGGAATTGTAATAAAGGGAGCCAGAAAACAAGCTGGCTCCTCACTGCGGTTTCACGGTCCCATAAATGGCAAGATGCTGATTTCTGCCATGGATAAGGGCAATAGAGGAGACAGGTTTGGGCTTCTAGAGAAGGTTTGTTTCCCAGGCCTACATATTTTTCCTCCCTTGGTTTGTTTTATAAACCATGACTGTCCTGCCTGCGCGTGTGATGATGGTATCTGGAAAGTAGTACCCCAACCATCTGTACTGTCTCCCGTCCCTTCTCCCCTGTGCTGTCTGGGGGCTCCTCCTTCTCTTGAGTTCTGTCCTCCAAAAGAGACCAGGTCTTCATGACTATGGCTGAGGTTCTTCTCTCCCTGTGCTTAGGGTTTTGTAGGAAAAAAGAGACATGTGTGGTGACCCAGTGATGCCGCCCCTTGTAGAAGCTCCATGTGAGATCCAGTGCCACATGGGGCTGAGAAAAAGATTTTCTGCCCCCATTGTTTCTTCTTTGCCGTGGCTATGATAGGAAACCTGGAAAAATAGAGTTTTTTTCCCATGTAGTGTACTAGTTATGTGCACACAGCTTTGGAGACACACATAACATCAGACTGAGATCTCACTTTAGCCTCTAAGAGTGCTGCAACCTGGGTTCTACTATCTGCCAAACAGAGATCACACTTCTCTACACCTCACAAATGAAATGAAATAAGGCATGTTGTATGCCAGGGATTGAACTGAAGCTCTGATATGTGCCTGTTTTCCTTACACCCAATAGTAAGCTTTTGTTGGTGATGGGGTGATACAATAGAAAAGTATATTCTGAGCTTTAACAGAATTTACCAGGAGACCAATTTGAAGGGCAGTGGGGGCTCACTGGGAAGGACATGGGACAAATGAGTGAGCACAGGATGCTGGGAGAAGTGGCTGTCTCATAAAGATTCTGTTGGCATGCAGCACCATCCCTTTTGGGTCTCACACAGAAGTGGCCTCAGGTCATTTCTACATTTGAAAGGAGCTATAGCTGGAGCTTCAAGGCTCATAGTTAGTGTATGGGGTGGGGGCAGAGGGGTGGGCTGTCATCCAGCCAGGAAGGCTGCGGTTTAGGGAAAACTCAGAAGAGTAAAGTAAAAGTGGGAGAATAGACAAATAGGCGGAAGCAGATATAATTCTCTCTCTCTCTCTCTCTCTCTCTCTCTCTCTCTCTCTCTCTCTCTCTCATACACACACACACATGCACTCAGGTAAATCTGCACATTTGTATGATTTGTTTTATGAAGTACTGTTATATGCATTACCCTTCTGCAAAGCAAAAGGAGCCATGAACAGACAGCTGTGTAAACACAAACCTGGTGGGTGGAAGACAAAGCCACAGCTTTTAGGAACTAGAAGACCCGAAGATATGAAGTAGTGGGGGTCAGTAAGGCAGAGGACTATATAGAAAACCCCAGCATTGGAGAGGAGTGAGGGGAACACCCCTCCATTGTTGGTGGGAGTGTAAGCTTGTTCAGCCACTCTGGAATGCAGTATGGCGGTTTTTCAGAAAACTGGAAATCAATCTCCCCAAGGACCCAGCAATACCACTTTTAGGCATATACCCTGAAGACACACATTTGCACCCCAAAAGCATTAGCTCAGCTATGTTCATAGCAGCATTGTTCATAATAGCAAGAACCTGGAAACAACCTAGATGTCCCTCAACTGAAAAATGGATTAACGAACTGTGGTACATCTACACAATGGAGTACTACTCAGCAGTAAGAAAAAATGATATCCTAAAATTCACAGGCAAATGGATGGATTTGGAGACTATCCTCCTGAGTGAGGTATCACAAACCTAGAAAGATAAGCAGGGGATGTATTCACTCATTAGTGGACTCTTTGATTAGTAGGAAAAAAATGTCATTGTATACAAGAGCTCAAGGCTAGAACATAGCTAGATGACACAGTGCTTGACTTCTGCATTGATGGCCTCTGGCAGGGGTGTGGGTGAGGAAGGACTCTTTTTCTTTAAGGGACTGGCCACAGGGAGTTTAATTATGCTTCAGTAAGTAAATGAGCAGCATGAATGGGCTTTTATGTAAGTGAGGAGATTGTAAGAGTGGGTATGAAACTGAGAGGACTGATAACTGAGTTTGATGGGGTGCATGATGTAAAATCATCAAATAATAAATGAAAATATTATGCTGGGAAAAAAGAAAACCCCAGCATCACAGAAGTTGACTTTAATCAGATGTGTTTATGCTAAGCTTCCGACTCCTCATCTGCTAAGGAGGGCTATCTGCCTCAGCAAACTGTGCTAGGATTGGAAACACAGTGAATGGAGGATGTGTGTAATTTCATTTCTGTCACTGTAATGAAACCCTCTGATGAATGGAAGGTTTTATTTGGCTCAAATTTCCAGGCCAAAGTTCACCATTGGGATACGGTGAGGCAGGAACTCAAAGGCAGCCTGGCTATTCCATGCAGTACCACTTCTAATCAGGGAGTTCCCTCAACAGCCAAGGGAGGATAAGAGAATCCATGGAACAACTGTGAGTGCTGGCTCACTTGATAGCTTATACACAATTAGTTTCTTTATACAGTTTAAGGCTACCTGCCTAGGGATGGTGTTGGACACAGTGGGCTAACTATTGATACATAAATTAAAAATAATGTTCATAGACAACTCTGGTCTGGTTAATCCATCAGTTGAGACTTCTTCTGTGGTAACTCTAGGATGTGTCAAGTTGGTAATCAACACTAAGTAGGACAATGCATGATGCTAAGTGTTTGTGCAATGGTGAGCTGCTCAGTGAGGAAAGATACCTGGAAATGGATTTCAAAAGCAGTGAAGAGAAGATGGGAGGGAGGTGAACAAGAGAATTGTCCTTGTTGATATTTTGGTTCATGTGTATAATTAGCAGAGGCAGATGGCGGACTCATTACCTGTATATCAGATATACTCCCTTATTAGTGGGTCTTGTAAGAGGCTTCTGCTCCTCCAGACTGCCTGGCACAGCCTACATCTCGTTCTTGGTGTAAGATTCCAGGCTAGCCACTGTAGAGGACTAAGCTGAAATACTCCATCCCTTGAGTTTGGAGAAGAAGCCCCAACAGTTTTCTAAAGACATGGTGGTTCATGCTGAGCGGTCCAGCTTTGTATGCACCTAGGCAGTGTCTGTGAGAAGTTCCCTTGGAGAGTAGGGGCCTGTTTGCAGTTGTGGATCTCTAAATTCTGGGAAGCCCATCCCTGCCTGCCCTTTGGTCAGAATGAGTACTCATGAGCTGTTCTCCGGTATGGCTCCTTTACCATTTCTGCCTCTAGAACCTTATTCCTTGAGATCAGATCCATCTCTCTCCCTCTCATTAATGTTTCATTTAGATGAGGTTTTATTTTTTTTTGTTTTGTTGAGCTCTAGACAGCTCTCACCCTGGTGGACTCCCTGGTTCCCTCAGTGCTTTGATACCTTCCCATCCCTTTCATTTCAGTGTGTTTGTGGATGGATCTTATAAACTTGGCCTCTGTCTTTGGGTTATTTCAATGGTGTTATCCTGAAGCCCCCAACTTTTAGGTGTGAGACTAAGTAAACTGTTGTATTTTGGAGTTCTGGTCCCCCTAAGCAGAGGAGGAAGCTATGGCTATGTAATACAGACTGGTAAACAGGCTTTGTTCTTAGGGCTTACCTGGCCCAGTCTGAGGAAAGAAAATATTTCAGAAACTTCTTCATCACTGCATCTTTTTGGAACTTCTCACAATCTCCAAACAACAGCACCTTCTTCAGAGATGTTCTTTGTGTAGAAAGCAAGGCAGATGATCAACCAAAGCATTGAAAATCAGTGAATCTGATAATTGGCTGCTTTTAACTTCTGTAGAATTAAGTACCAAGTAATTTTTATATCTGTCCTTACTTGCCAGATTCTGTTATGAGGGACCGGCAATATGCTGTTTCTTCCAGTGTCTACACAACGTTGTGTGTGTGCCTCTATATGTTCCTATGTATGTGTGTTTGTGTGTGTGTATATTAGGATTTGTGCCATCAAATATTTATTTGTATCCAGGAATCTATTTATAGGCAGGAAAAGATTGTGAGTTACCAATTCTTACCTCACTTTCTAGTGTTCAGGCTTACAAACAGCTGTGTGGTGAGTATAAAGAGATGTTGCATTCATGAATCTCATAGTTTTTACACGTGCCTTGCCCTTCCACTGACTTTTGGCAGTGTTTATCTCTTGCAACATGAAGCCATCCCATTCTCTTCTGGTCACCATTGCCTAATGGGGCTTGGCCTCAAACCCCAGTGTGGCCTTCCCACCTGTTCCCTGCTTTTCCTGCCCATTTGCGGTTCTCATAAAGATGCTAAGCAATTAGGCTGTTCAGTTGTGGCACATGGTAGCGTAAAATTATGGAATTTAGGATTTTAATGAGTTCAGGTGCCATACAAAAGAACTCCCTGCAATCCTACCTCCCGCCCCTTGTCCATAAAATTATATGACTTTAGAATTAGGGCTTTATGTACCCTGGACTAAACCATTTTATTTAAAGGAAAAAAATTAGCCAAGGGGGGGAGAAAACAAGACAATTATATGCAGATTTGTACATAAATCAGGCACCACAGCAGCTGTGCAACACATGTTAGCAGCCCCCGTTTGTTTCTGTGACTTGAAAGGTAAACACGAACCTGCTTCCACAGAGGAAAGTGTGCTCACAGTGAGGACCTGAGCCTGGTTTTTAAACAAGGCTCATGTGTGGCAGCCTGCTGTGCGCTGCTCTGAGCTGCAGATTGCTGGTGAGGGTTGCTCAGAGAAGAGACCAGAGAAAGTGGGCTGATTATCCCAGGCTGGAAGGGAATTTGCAACAGACTCCAGTTAGTGGGTTGACCTAACATTCTAGGGGCAATTAGCTCAGTCATGAGAACAGGTATGCTTCTTGCATGGCATTTAAGTTAGGAAAAGATCTTGTTAACCCCGGATTATAAACAATGTAGAAATAGATGTAATTTGTGATGAAAAGGTGCTCTTGAGATTCATATGCTTTTAGGTACATGTGTGTCTCTGGAGCTCCAACCAAGTCTTGTGCTTGCCCTAGGTGTGGCAAGGAGAAGGGCCAATGGGGTGGGGGTGCCATGTCCATCTGTTGCAGAATCCCTGAAAGGCTGATTGCTTTCAGTCTGGCTCCGTGCCAATGGCAGCTCATTGCAGGGTCCAGCTGTTTACTTGGTTCAGGCATCCCTTAGGAGACAGAATGGAGTGCATATATATCTTAGCTAGTCTCTTGTAGGAATGAGAATCTTGGGTTGACCCTTCTTGCTTTAAATATTAAATGAAAGAAAACACCTTGTAGGAACAATGGATATGCCTGTGTGGTAGTATGGTGGAAGTTATGGCTTTATTAACAGGGACTCATGGGGACAGGAACTGTATGTGTGTATGTGTATACATGTTTGTATGAGTGTATTAGTGTGCATTTCCACTAGGAGACCAGTGGACAACCTCAGGTGTTGTCCTCAGGCACTTTCCAATCTGTTTATTGAAGTAGGGTGCTCTTTCTCTCTCTCCTTCGCTCTCGTCTTCCTCTCGCTCTACTCTCTCTTCTTCTATCCTCTCTCTTTTCTCTCTGTCCTCTCCTCCTCTTTCTTCCTCCTCCTTTTCTTCTTCCTTCTTCCCCCCTCCTCCCTCCCTCCCTCTCATTTAGGGATTACCAAATCATTCATGTTGGCTGGTCAATGAGCCCAAGAGGTCTGCCTGTCTCTGCCTCTGCAGCCCTGGGATTGCAAGTGTATGCAACCATGGCCAGCTCTGATTGTTTTCAGCATAGCTTCTGGGGCTCAGACTTGGATCTTCACAATTGTACAGCAAGCACATTACCGTCCACCTAGCCCAGCCTTCTAGTTAATCATTTTAATGTGGACAGTCCAATGTCATTCAGCACTACTTGTTGTGCAGCCATCACCACTGGCTGTGTCCATCACTCCAGAACTGTTTCATCATCTCAGCCTAAAGCTACACCCATTAAACCATACCCCACTTCCTTCAGCCAACCCTGGAAACCTCCATTCTGCTTTCTTTCTCTACGAGGTGGGTGGCTCTAAATTCCTTATATAGATGGAAATCAATTCAGTATTTGATTTTGGGTAGCTTTTTCATAATGCTTAGTTCAACATCTCCAAGGCTCATCCATGTTAAAGAATATGAAAGAATTCCCTTCCTTTCCCAGGCTAAAATCATACCTATTTTATTGTATCCCATATTTCATTTCTCAGTCATTGAAGAATGTATAGGATTATTTTGTATAGGATTAATGAGTCAGCAAAAATTACTGACTGAAAGTCATAGAAGTGAGTGTGAGCAGGTGTGGGAAGGGGGAGTGCAGCCAGAGGCATTGCTGCCCTCTGCGGGCGGGAGGGACAGTGTGGGATGCCTGAGCCATTCCAGCCCCCTCCCTTCTTTTTTTATTAATAGAAGATAGTTTTCAAGAGACTCTGCACCCCTTACATATCATAGCCTGGGATGATCTGTCTCAGTTTCATGGAAAAGAATAAACTTTAAAGAGTATTCCTTTAAAGTACACACCTTTAATCTTAGAACTAGGGAGGCAGAGGCAGGGGAATCTCTGAGTTTGAAGCCAGCCTGGTCTACAGATCGAGTTCCACGATAGCCAGAACTACACAGAGAAACCCTGTCTTGAAAAACTAAACCAAAATAAGCAGAGTATCCTCGGTGAATCTTAAAACAAGATTTATTTATTTTTATTGTATGTGTATGATGGTTTTATTTGCAAGTATTGCTGTATTTGCATTGCACACATAGCTGTTGCCAAAGAGAAGAAGATGGCTTCAGATGCCGTGAAACTGGAGTTATGAGGGGTTGTAAGACACCGTGTGGGTCCTGAGAACTGAACTCAGGTTCTCAGAAGGAACAGCAAATGGTTTTAACTGCTGAGCCACACCCCCAGCTTCCTGCTTAGTGTACCTTAGTTTAAATCCATTAGAATCAAATGGATTAGATGGAGCTAATGATTTGATGGTTCAGAAGCTTCTAAGGATGTTACCAGCACAGTTCTACATTACCTGGATCTTGCCATTTGGAAAGTTTTCTTAGAACTAGATGTTTTCCTTGACTTGGCAAAATGTCCATGATCTTAGAGGTGTGACTTTTGGCTCTGTGTCAGATGACTACTGTTCAATATGTCACCCTCATGAGTCTAAAAGAAAACACATATCCACACTGCTCTTGAGCAAGTGTGTGCTGAGATGTTAGTGGCAGTCACCACTATGTGCAGAGTCTCTCTCTCTCTCTCTCTCTCTCTCTCTCTCTGCACCTGACTGCAGGTATACATGGCAGCCAGTAGAGGGAACCAGATCTCCTATACTCTAGGGCGGTATTTTTCAACCTGTGGAATGCAACTCCTTTGGAAGGCTGGCAAGATGACTTGACAGGCCAAGGTGCTTGTCATCAAGCCTGAGGAAATGAGTTTGATTTCTGGGATCAATATGGTCGAAGTAGACCCCCCCACACATCCGCAAATAAATAAATAAATAAATATTGAAACATAACAACAGCAAGTGAATATAGCCATGAATCAACCCTAGTTAGAATGATAATGGCTATTACATTGTCAAAAAGAGACAGACTTGGGATTCAAAGAGAGGAAATATGACAATACTCTTAGATATGTCACACTGGCTGTCTACATGAGATATCCCTTGTATTTCCAGCAGCCCGCCAGATTCATGCTGTGACTCATCCAGACAAGAAAGGAGGCATCTTTGTTAAGGTTTCTATTGCTGTGATGAAATACCATGGCTAAGAGTGATGTGGGGGAAGAAAGGCTCTATTTGGCTTACACTTCCACATCACTGTTCATCATCAAATGAAGTCGGGACAGGAACTCAGACAGGGAAGAAACCCTGAAGGCTGGAGCTGTTGCAGAGGCCGTAGAGAGGTGCTGCTCGCTGGCCTGCTCCCGTTCCTATAACTTGCTCAGCCTGCTTTCTTACAGAACCCGGCCACCAGGTCAATATGACACCACCCACAGTGGTCTGGGCTCTTTCCATCAATCATTAATTAAGAAAATGTCCTCTATAATTGCCTACAGCCTGATCTTATGAAAGCATTTTCTTAATTGAGGTTCTGTTGTAGAACATTTCTGGACTCATTTGGGCCAGAAGTTTGGACTTTGCCCGCGGCAGCTTTTCCCCCCAAAGAAATGAATCAGACGCTTATATTAATTTTATACTGTTTGGCCCATGTCTCAAGAACATTACTAGCTAGCTCCTTCATCTTAATCCAACCCATTTCTAGTATTCTATCTGCCATGTGGCCTGGCCTGTGGCTCACCTGGATTCCTTATATTATTCTTCCTCGGGGGTCGGATGGAGACTGACTAACTCCACCCTCCTCCTACCTGTCTCTCCTCTGATCCTCCACCCACTTCTATGGTGCTCCACATAGGCCAAACCAGTTACTTTATTTACAGCATACAGAGAACATTTCCATCACAAGGTTCCCTTCTCTCAGATGACATTAGTGTGTTTTATGACAGAAAACTAGCCAGCATAGGAGTGGGAACTGGCTTAAAAAGACAAGAGATCTCATGTATGTCTAGACTCCAGGGTAAGTAGTTTAGGTTATAAATTAATGAGGAGTTTGCATGTCTATTTACAACTTTAGATTCATGGTATCTGTGTCTATCAGTGCTTCTGGACTGTGGCACCATGCATATGTTGGATCAAGACATTCCTTGTTATAGTAGATGCACTTAAGGAAGTGTAGCTACTTTCTTGACCTCCCATTTCCTCACAAATGCCAAGTTACTTTTATTTGTGACAACCAAAAAATATCTCCATAAGTTCTTGAATGTTCTTTGTAAGGATAAAGTGACTCCAGTTGAGAGATGGTCGTGTAGATAACACTTGTTGTTTTGTGCTGCATCATATACTGTCCTGTTAGGTGCATGGGCTGTACATAAGGCACAGAGCAGGGTTTGGGTGGATCGGGCCCTTTTCTACCCAGAGAGAACTATGTAGAAAGAAGGAAGGGCACTCTGTGAGGGTGTCCAGTGATGCTGGCACCAAACGTGTCATATTGGTGAGAGTGCAAACTGGAAGGCATTTCCTCCCAAATGCAGATGGGAGGGCTCCCAAATGTCTTTTAGGATGAGGTGTTGGCCAGAGAGAGAAATGTGTAGATAGAGAGCTGAGGTACCAGCTGATCCACAGAGGAGGTAACTGAGGTGTTAGGAGATGTCATAGACTGCAACAGTGGTTATCAACCCATGAGTTGTGACTCCTTTCACAAACCTCTGATTCCAAAAACACTTACACTAGAATGCATAACAGTATCAAAATTACAGCTATGAAGTAGCAATGAGAATAGTATTATGGATGAGGATTCCCACAAATGAGAGACTATATTAAAAGGTCACAGTATTAGAAAGGTTAAAAGCCATTGGTCCAGAAGGAAGAGATCAGGCCTTGGAGTCAGTGGCTTGTCTATTTGTGGACTGAGCATGGAAAATACATAATTTCTAGGCCTTCAGAGTTGACTCAGCAGTTAAGAATACTGGCTGCTCTTCCAGAGGATTTGAGTTCAATTCCCAGCACCTATATATTGATTCATACCCATCTATAATCCTAGTGTTAGGAGATCTGATTCTCCCTGCTGCACTGCATACAAGTGGGGCACAGACACATGCAGGCAAACACTCAGACACATAGAATAATAATAAAAAATTAAAAATACATAATCTCTATGGGTTTTAGTGTAATTACCTATAAGATTGGAGTACATCAAAAGTTACCATGTGGATAAAATTAAATATGATACACATGTAAGATACAGTGTTGAATACATATTAGGTACATAGAAAACGATAAACCCAGTGCTATTGCATAGGCTTTAACGGGCATTAATGTGAGCATTGTCCCTAACCAGAGCCTGGTAAGTGATAAATGCTGCTATTAGTTTTCATGTGGGATGAAAGCAGGGGCTGATTGGTTTGATATCCACACCTAATATAAGTGGCTAGGGGACAAGTGATGGGTAGAAATGTGACAAGAGGAAAATGTGATTCTAGAAAGATGAGGTTGGCACAGGTTTGTAATATGACCTCTGGGGAGGGGCTGGAGGCAGGTGAACTGCTCAGGACGTGGTTGCAGCACACAGCATATAGCCTGGGATAAGATGGGTGTGGATGAGGTCTCTGCTTTCTGCCCTTGTAGACCTTTAGTGTGATGTGTTGAAGGCACGTGTTTCCTGAAATGTGTGATCAGTAGACAACAGGGCAGGCATATGAGTCTCCAACCCTCAATTCCCTTAGATGCTTCATATAGAAAATCCAAAGGTCCTGAGCCTGAGTTTCTCTTAGGTCTGTTACTTGATTTTCATCATTTTTTTTTTTAAAATCTTGAGTACAGAGGTCTATTACATATAAATGTGGCTGCTTTGTATTGGCCCTTGCAATGGTTAATATTGACTGTCCCCTTGACCAGGTGTAGGGTTACTAGGAGACCAGCCTCTGGCATGCCTGTGAGACATTGCCTAGATTAGGTTGGGTTGGAAGATCCACTTCTACACTGGGTGGCTCCGCTGTATAAACTGGGGCTCTGGACTGAATGAAAAGGAGAAAGTGAGCTGAGGACCAGGCTCATCTCTGCCTACTTGATTGTGAGTGAGACAGATAGTTGCCTCAGGCTCCAGCCTCCATGCCTTCCCAACCATGATGGGATAAATATATCCTTGAGCCACAGGCCAATGTAAACCCTTTCCTTCTTCAGTTGGTTGTTGAAGTGTTTATCACAGGACCGGGAAGGTAGGTAAATACACCCCAACACCCTCTTCTTACACCTGGAGACAACAATTCCTGTCTTCCCTGGCATTTTCCTGGTCTAATGCTGGAGTGGACCTATGATATATGCTGAGCCTTTTTATAGCGCTCCAGCCTTTAGATTGGTCCAGGAACGGACATACAAGTTGGTTACCACAATAGCCTTCTTCCTTGAGGTTTTGTGCTTGGAAACCAGAGACAGAAATCTTCTTTTCTCAGCTCTTAAAATTCATTGCTAACCTAACCCAGCCCTAATACTGGAATGAGGGAATCGAATCTACCTCAAATGGATATACCAGACTGAACTGACCCACCTTGGGATTCCTTGCCCTCCTTGGGGAATGGATGGGGGGATGTAGTGGGGGACTGAGTAAGGACTGGGAGGGATTGAGAGGAGGGAACACATGGACAAAACCCTTTTTAAATTATATATATTTAAAATCAGTGAAAAAATATATATTTAAAATATATGAAAAAAATCAGTGCTAAGAATTTGATCCCGGAGTTGTATTTGAAGCTGGAGAAAAATAAAACTTGTATCAGTGATGAGGAGAGATGGGGGAGTGTGAAGATTGGATAGGGAGGTTGGAAGGAAGTGAGAGATATTTGGAGGGAGGGGGAGGATGCAGAGAGGAGGGGCAGGCTACAGATTCTCCCGTTCTAACAGTTTTTTTTTTTTTTATATGGTTTTTCTCAAAGCATGTCAGACTTCTGCATTTTAAGTTGGCCCATCTCACCCTCATTAATTTCCTTATATCTTGGGCTAGCTCAATGATTAGAATTGACAAACCCATGGCATGGCTATGTCTCTTTAGAGACAGTGCCCAGATGTTCTGTAAGAACCGGCTTTGCATCTGCCAGTGTTGGTTTAGTCATAAACAGTGTGTGCTGTGCACTGGGCATCATGCTAGATGTCGATGGAATAGCAGTCAGCTTGACCATAAGATTCCTGCTCACCAGGTCCATTCAGTCTGGGAGGATAGAGGACGGAGTGAGACGGGAGGCACAGTGTGTGTGTGTGGGACATGACATCAGAGAGTCCTAAAGGACACGATATTTAAGGTGAAACTTGGGAAAAGAGAAGCAACCCGGAAGGGGAGAATGCAGAATAGTTTCCCGAACACAGAGCCAAAATCTAGAGGAGACGGGAAGAGCAAGGTGGGAGAAGCGAGAGAGGAAAAGAACGGCATCGTGTTAAAGGCTGGGTGGACAGAAAAGGAGAAAAGGCAGAAGCTCTGGAAAAGAATTACAGCCTGGAACGGCCGGAATAGGGTTTGGGTGCATTCTGTATAACTGCGGAACAGAGGAGCATCTCTGAGCTATGGTACCCACATAGTGTCCTGAATGTCCCCAGGCAACCTGCTTCCTTAATACCAATCCCCTTGTGAAACAGTGTGCCTGTCTGGGGCCATGTCCTTGGAGTCAAGGTAGGGATGGGTTCAAGCAGATTAGAATAGGCATGTGTTTCGTTTTCAGCTTTCATTGTTCTGGGTGTGGGCCAACGACTTTCCAGGATCTGATTATTTCCTCCCAGAGGGTCCTGTGGTCAGATGCCAGCTGTGAGGATCTGTTACCATGGGTGACATTTTCATCCAATGGGGAAACTAGGCTGCTTGTTTGCCGAGCAGCAGATGGAGCAGCTAATCGATACAGTCTGGGAGGTAGGCACTGTCCCTGCCCCCAGTGGCTCCACTGCACAATGTGAGCCAGACCCAAGGGGCTTGTGGAACACACACCAGTGACAGGGCCTTTGATTGGAAACGACCTCACTCTCTAGGAGTCCTGGTCCCAAACAAAGGCCTGTTTTCCACTAAGGTGGCCTCCCTGCTTCCAGGCTTTTCATAGACCTTGTGCCTCAGGCAGCAGCAGCCTTGGGGAAAGCCGCTGCAGAAATCTCACAGAGGTCTATGGGAGTGATAGTGGGTCCTCCATTCCAGTCAAAATCAGCAGCATTACTATTTTTTTCATCATGTGTATTCAAGCGATACACTGAATGAATCCAGGTAGTATATTGTTTTCAGGAACCTTAAGATACAAATACTTCCAGGCTGATCATAATATAGCCACAAACCATCTATCCATCCCTCTATCTTAGTTACTGAGACAATATGCCAGGTATTATGTTACTGGCTGGGAGCAAGAAGAGAGCCAGCACAGGACTGGTAAACGGTTCTCTTCGGTACCGTATTTAACACTGTTCACAGTCTGCCAATAGTAGTGGCTGGACTCACTAAGTTTGTTGGCATGGATTGCCATTGTTCCATTTGTAGACTAGAAGACTGAGGTGCGATGTGAGACAGTTCTTCATTATGATCACTTTTTAAAAAAAGATTTTTGTTACATTTATTTACTTGCCTGTATGTATGTGTGCTCACATGCATGTGGAGCTCAAGGAACAGCTTGTGGGAATCAGCCCTCTCCCTTCATGTTGGGCCCAGGGATTGAATTCAACTCTTCAGGCTTAGCGGCAAGTCCCCTTATCCGCTGAGACATTTTGCTGGCCCTTTCATTACCATCTTCATTAGACTTTGAATTTAGGGCAACTGCTGCTCTACAGCTCAATACTGGTGCCACAGTGCTTTAGCAGTGTATTTTAGCACACACACACACACACACCACACACACACACACACCAATTATATTGCTACACTCAGTGAATAGTATAGGTTCTTATTGATTACTTAAAATAAGATAGTGTGAAAAATATTTCTTCCAATTCCTTCCTTTCACAGAATAAGGTATCACAAAACCCATATCCTGTATGTGTTGGGAGTATGGGTCATTATCCATCAAATTGAATCTTCTGTTTTTCAATATGTGTGTGTGTGTGTGTGTGTTCATGTGCATGTGTGTGAATGTGAGGCCAGAGGCCAACCAGAGGCCTCAGGAGCTATCCTCTCTATCTCTGGAATAGCTATCTCTCACAAGCACTGAGTTTGCCAAGTCTGATAGGCTTGCATCAAGCCCAGGGATCCACCTGCCTTCATTTCCCTAGTTCTGGGATTACAAGAATATGCCAGTATACTTGGCTTTTTAAAATGTAGGTTCTGGGGATTGAAATCAAGTCCTCACATTTTCAAGATAGGCACTTTCACAACTAAGCTATATCCCCGGCCTTTCGTAGTATTTTATGATAACTAGGTGAAAATCAAATAAATATGAAGCTTATGGACCCAGTAGGATGGTACTCCAGATAGTCCAGGCTTATTGGCTTTACCAGAGTTATAGGGGTAGTGTATGTGGTGGTGGTGTGTGTGGGGGATTGATGCTTTGGTGGGTATTAGGGGTGGTGGGGGGTGGCGGTGGGGGTAGTGTGACTCCTTGAGCCAGTTGCAAGGCCCTGGGCTAAGTTTCTAGCATTACAAAAGTAGAATACATAAAAGCAAAGCAAGCCAAATCATAGCCAGTTGCTTTTCCCATGCATGGTGTCTGCACTTGAGTCAAGGTTCCTAGACCAGAGCTTCTTCCGCTTGGTGAGACCCATCCACTGGAAAAATGAAACACGTGCTCTTCACTGCCCTGGCTCTTACAAGAAAAAAAAAATGTGAAATAAAATCCAGCTATGCTTTCATCTTCTTCCTCCTTCCCCTTACTTTTCTGAAGTCTTATCAAATGAAGTAGCCGTCAACACACGTCGGTAATTTATTTCTCCAAGCTACCACACAGATCTGCACCACGATTTTAATTAGCAAAGAAGCGAACAGAAGGAAGAGGCCAGAGGCACAGCAAGGAGGCCCTCCACGTGCACGTGTTAATTATTCATTGAGGTAAATAAAATTAAATATTTTCTCTGCAATCCAGAGCAGGATCTGAAGTAATTACACTGTCAGATTCATCAAATATTCTCTCATCAAAATAAAAACCTTGATGTCACTTAATAATTTATAATACAAATACACAGAAATTGTAAAATATTATAAATAGAAAACTGCAGGGTAAGTGAACATGAATTAGTTAGGGGGTATGTTCTAGAAAGAGGTTGTCATGAGCTGTATAAATTTTTAATCAGAAATATTTTTGAGGCCTAATTTAGAGTATGGAATATGCCATAAACTTCAGAGTAGCAGGAGCTTCCACAAAACAACAACACATTCCCATGGCTCAGAGATTTGTAAACACTGCTTTCTGGGGAAAACAGAGCACACAAGGATTGAAGATGG
>PVIH01005047.1:118105-130203 GCA_004025045.1 Sigmodon hispidus
CCACAGGAGGACAGCAGGGTTGTCCACAGGAGGACAGCAGGGTCATCCACCCACAGGAGGACAGCAGGGTTGTCCACAGGAGGACAGCAGGGTCATCCACCCACAGGAGGACAGCAGGGTCGTCCTCAGGAGGACAGCAGGGTCATCCACCCAACCTTGTAAAGCCAGTGTTGGTGCTGGAATCGCCCCTGTGTGAAATGGTCTTAATCTGTTGAGTTTCTCTGTGGGAAAACCCTGAAGTAAATACAAAAGGCTACATTTTTCTTTCTTCTTTTCCTAATTTTCCAAGAAGTATTCTTACACATTTCACCTTAGGAGGCTACCACTTGGGACCTTGCCTATCTGAGAATACTTGAGGATTGGGTGACTTTATTTCCCACAATGCAAAGTGTGCTTTGAAGACACAGTTGGGGAAGAAGCAAGGCTAACTGAGGTGAGGCAGCTGGGAAGTGATGACGGACAGGGGCACAGAAAGGTGAAGCCTTCTGCTAACTTCAAAAGTTGCAGCTTAGCTTAGGAGGAAGTCCATACAGCCCTTGGAAGGCATTTCAAGGCCCTAAAGGTTCTGGTCCTATTCAGTTCCTCAGACTCCTACCCTACCCCTTCACTCCCTGCTGTCTCTGCTTCTAGGAATAGTTCCTGCAGACTCTTCAGCTCCTTGTACGCACACCCCTACCCTGTTCCCTCAATCCAGGGATTTGTTCTCTCCTTTGCTGGACAGTCCCTTTGGTAGTCTTCAGAGCTCCAATCTGAATGTCCTCTGTGACTTTCAGGTGCCATTATGCTGCCCTGCTCCATTCTCCATGTTTATACATCACTCTTTAATGCACTTATAAAACTTAAATCTGGAATGAATTTGAGTAACATTGCACTCACAATTAGTCTTTTGTAATAAGTACACCTGCAGTGAAGGTAGAGATTATATATGTTGGAGAATCTTCTTTTGGCCCCACAGGGAGACCCTCTATGGCCTATCATTTCTACCTTTTTCTGGCCCATATCCATTTCCTTCCCTCGGCTAATCTCTTCATTCCAGCTCCTGTCTTCATATCCTTACTTTATTCTCTGACCTGCTATCTCATGCTTCCCAATTAACTTATTAGATTGACCTCTGTATGGTTGCTGACTTGTTTCCACCAGAGGTCCTCAGTATCCTTAACTTTCATCTTTTTTTTTTTAATGTCTTGGTTCAAATACCATCTCCCCTGTAAAGAATTCCTTTTGAAAAATTCCAACTGATTTCCCCACTTTCTGGTTTTGCAAATTTTTTCCACTTCTTAAGAATTTTTTTTGGCATCTAGCACTGACTCACATAGCATGTGTTTTCTTTATTTACCTCATCTTATTGCTTCACCTCCTAGGTAAGCTCCATAAGGGCTTTTTTTTTTTTTGTCTATAATGTTAGCTACTATGTTGGCCAAGTGTGTTGAATGAGATCTGGTACTGAGTAAGTAATTGAAGGGTTAATAGGAATAGCTCCTCATCAGCTCTTCATTGAGAATACTGGATTTTGGAGAAGAGAGAATCCATGGCTGATGAGTAGGGATGGGATGCTCGTGAGGATCTAGAGAAATGTATTAACATCTTCATACTTCATAGTGTGGATTCAAAAACCACACAAAGTTTAAACTATTTTTTTTCTAAGAAAGACTCAGGTTAATAGGCAGTATAGCTGATCTAATGGGAAAGGATGCTTGGTAAGGAAATGATAAGATTGACAGGTGGGTTTCAGTATCAATGATGATTCTCCTTAGTTGGTTTTAGTTGTTGGAAAGGATGCATAAAGAAGAATTCTAAAGAAGTTTCTAGTTCTTTTGGAAAACAGTATCTTGCAAGTAACTCCCTGAACTTGGAACGGAGTCATGGAATCATTTGGGTCAGGCATTCATACCACAGTTCCTATGCTTGGTACTCATCTTTTGCTTGGGAGTTCAAGATAACAGGAAGAATAATGAAAGCCCCCTTAGTCTGTATAAGATTTTAGAGAATACTGATAGTTAGCATGTCTGAGAAAGATCTTAGAATCAGACTCATTAGTGATTTATACCCTTTAGGAGTCTTTGGTTAGTTTATTTAGCTCTGTTTTTCTGTCCTTTTCTCCTGTGGATTGAATGTCCAAGGTGGTATTTATAGCCTAGGCACTCAGGTAAAGGTGATGAAAAACTTCTATTCTTACTTCTTTGGGTTGCTCAGTTGGACTAATCCCTTGTTGCTAAGACAATCTGCAGAATAGTGACCAAAGACATGATTGTGTAAAATGTTGGCCTGATGCCAAACCTCTGTCCCTTAATGTCATGAGCTCAAATAAGCAATTCTGTAAACTGATTGGTCCATTAAAAGCTGTATCTTCTCTCTCAGTTCTGTCAGCATCCACAGCTGCCAACTGTAGTTGGAAGCTTCTGTGTCCCACCTGCCAGTCCCACAACCATGCAGTCCCAAATAATCACACAGGGGCTTATATTAAGTATAAACTATTGGGTCTATGATTCAGGCTTGTTACTTGCTAACTGTAACTCTTAAACTAACCCATGATTCTTATCCAAGTTTAGTCAGGTGCCTTGGTATCTTTTCTCAGAGCAAGGTTCTAATCTTACTTCTGCATCTGGGTGGCATCTGCTCTTACCAGAATTATTCTTGTCTGGTTGCCCTCCCTATATTTCCTGTCTGTCTAGCTTCTGGCCAATCAGTGTTTCATTGAACCAATATTACAATGGCAAATATTTTCAGTACATAAGAGCATAGTTCCACAGCAGCTAACCTACAGGGTTTTGGCTGCTTTCCAGAAAGTGGTTGTCATGCTGCCTTCCAGGAAATCTTGTCCACCTCTGGATTAGATGGTTTTGACTGCACCCATCATCTCCTTATTGAATTGATTTCCTTGCCCTGTCTCAATCTATGCCTGATCCAGGATTCTACACTTCGAAGAGTCCATGAATTTTTCCTATTTTCATATGACTTTTCTCTTTCCCTCATTTCTAAGCTTACTGATGGGGTGGGGCATCACAAATATAGTCTCCTATTTTTGTGTAACTGACAACATATAAGGATTTTAGCACATATTTATAGTCCAAAAGATAAGTGTTCAATGTGCTAGAGTCTGTGAGCCCAGAAGTCCAGTGGTTCAATTGGAAGAAGGGTTTTGTAGTACAGTATGGAAAAATTTATCCAAATTTTAAATAAAATTTTTCTCATCAATTCTATTTCATAGCTTGATTGTATAGATGCATTCATAGAATATATATAGATCTATATTTATACATAGTAAGATTCTTATGTATTGTCTAAAATTAGAATCATCTATGCTTCTGTTACTAGAAAACTACTAGATATATAAATATATATATTCTAGTAAATACACACATTATAAATAATGGTATATACATATGACAGAACATTACATCATGAAAGAGAAGTGTTCTCTCAGTACTGATATACAAAAATGTCTATATTATCAAGGGAATAAAGCAAGTATAAAATTAAGTGTAATTTTATAGAATGGTATTTTTGTCATTCATCTATATATGTGTATGTACACATGTATCAAATATATAAATATGTATAGGAAAAGAGAAAAAATATTTACCAACTTACCAACTACTTATCTATGTGGGTAAGACTAGGAGATCTTAAAATGTTTTACTGATTTGGAAAATAAATGGGCACTGTGATAGTTCATAATAATTTTCAACTTGATGGGATCTAGAGACACCTGGGAAACAAGTCTCTAGGCACACCTGTGAGGGGCTGTCCCTATCAGGTTTACCTCTGGGCAGGCCTGTGAGGAATCATCTAGAGTGGGTTAGCTGAGGTGGAAGACTCATACTAACTCCGTGTGGTACCATTCTATGGGCTGGGGATCCTGGATTGTGTAAAAGGAGAAAGCAAACTGAGCAATAGAAATCTCTCTCTCTCTCTATCTCTGTCTCTCTGTCTCTCTGTCTCTCTCTCTCTCTCTCTCTCTCTCCCTCTTTTCCCTCCCCCTCTCTCTACCTTCCTCCCTCCCTTCCTGCTTCCTGATTGTGGATGCAGCCTGACCAGTTTGCCTCATGCTCCTGTGGCCATGACTTTCTTCACACAGTGAACTGTATTCCCTGAACACAAGCCAAAACAAACCCTGCCTCCTTCAAGTTGTTTCTTGTTAGGTGTTTTGTTACAGCAAGGAGAAATTCAATACAGGCACACGATTATGGTGAAAAGATATATAGAGTTTATTATAGAAGGGACTGGTAGATGACCTGTCTCAGAAAGTGGTCTAAAGTCTACAGATGTTTCCAAGACAATTTGTTCTTTATTTTAGTAACTTCTTGGATAACTAAAGGCAGCCAATGCAGACTAAAGGGTGGCTTTCCCATGAGGACGGCGAGGAAGAGGAGGTCTTCTTCTCTTCCCCCTCCTCCTTCTCTGATTGGAAACTGGATTGTGAACGGTGAACAGAGGTGATGAAGGCACTGGAGAGTAGCAATGGCACACATCATTCCAGGGTGCTGTCTTTTCTTGTTACAGAGTCTCAATGTTTCAGAAACGACGTTTCCTTTTAAATTGGGTCCCTGGAGCAGAAGCTCAGGCGGTTCGGGCAGATGTTGTGCAACGTCTTCTTTTCTGCCACTGAGATATGGAGTTGTTTCTTCTAGAAGGCATCACCTAGGCTGTTTCTCACTAATAAAGCTGCTCAGAGACTTGGCTGTTTCTTTAGAAAGAGGCCTTTGCTGGTCTGTGATGTGCAATTGTGGGTTTTGATAATACCTCTGCTACAAATTTCCAATATGGTTGTACTAATTAACATGGCATTTATATTGTAAAAAACCAAACAATACAACCAAAAGCGATTTAAACCATAAAGATGTGGTACTTTATCCAAAAAGAAGCTCAGGGGTTCAGATATGTGATGTGACTAGCAGCTTGGGATCTGCGGTCTTTCTTCTCAGGTTTCCGGTGCTGGCCACGCAGCACTGTGGACGTTCTAGCTTCGCTACACACATTCCAGAGCATCTCACAAACAGGAGGGCTGTTTCTTTCCTGTTTCCTTCCCCCTTACTTTCTTACAGCTGAAGAAAGCATTTCCAGAAGATTCTCCAGGGGGCTACCTTAATATTTTGTTGGTGAATGTTGATCCCCCTATCTGTTCTCTGCAGTGAATTCATTGCAGTTGGTTTTGACTTGTTTGTTCTTTCTGACTCCTGCTATCTGAGCTCTTGGATATATGCTAAATGATTAAACAAATAAAATTTTGGTCCCTTCACTAAGGAATAAAGAGATGGGATTAGTATCATAACCATATTCATGACTTTAAGGCAGTCTGTTTCCTCTCTGAATTTCAATTGATGGCTTCTAACAAAATGCTTAGCATCACAGAACCTGTGAATGCTGTGCCCTGAAAGAATGACATCCACACTTTACAATCTCTGTTCTCCCTGGGTTCTCACTGGCTTAGGTCATCAAAACCCACATCAGATCAGCTTCCTCACAGGTAGACCTGAGATAGGTTCTTGGACTTTAAATGCCTATAATGAATGTGGGAAAGGGGGGGGGGGGAGAGAGAGAGAGAGAGAGAGAGAGAGAGAGAGAGAGAGAGAGAGAGAGAGAGAAATTGATTTTATGTATTGGCCAATTTTAAACAATTTAGTACCAAGGAGTCTTGAGCTATGAATTAAAAAATAACTGATTACCCTCATTATTAAAAATGATAGAAATGATCTGGGGTGAGGAGTAACAAGGCTGAGTGGATACATCTCATGGGACTGGAGATGCGGTCTTCACTCCTCCAAGGAAACGTTTTTCCAATGCAGGCATTCATTGACTGCAAACTACCTGAGAGGAGACAGGCTCACGGGAGAAAAATTCCAGGGCTCTTGTTTCATTCAGCCAGAAAGACACACATAGCCAACAGATGCACAGGCGGTGGAAGAGACTCTGCAGGGATCTATAAAAATGAAAAAATAAATAAATAAATACCTTTGATGCCCTCATGGTACCCTGTACATTACCACTCTCCCAGCCCTAGAAGGTTTTGTTTCTTTTGTTTGTTTGTTTGGTTGGTTTTTTGGTGTTTGTGGGTTTGCTATTTAATAATTATGATTAAAGAAAAGCATCCTAAATGGTGCGGGTTTTCCTAACTGACGTTTCATATTGACAGTGTATTTGGATGCTGAAAATCTTATAACCCTTGCTGTAAGGCACACTGCTCCCTCCCTCTGTTTAAAGAAGAAAGACTGCACAAGGACTGATGTTAACTTTAAAAGCACAGGCAGCTATTTGTCACTATTGGGAAGCAAAGCCTTTTAGGCTTGGGGGATGGGTTTATGTCCTGAGAAATATTGATTTTGGCCCAAAGTGTCCTTTGAAAGTATCAAAGCAGAACCAAATCACTGGATTAAAGTGGACATGTAGCTACATACAAAATATTCTGATATTTTGCCTGTTAGAACATTGATAAGATCTCATATGGAATGTAGGCCATCTTCCTTAGCCTTCGATATCCATGAAAAAGAAAGGGTATATTTATCCTTTCTACAAACTCTTTATTATTAAGCCAAAGATGAAAACACATAAATTAGCAGTATAGTTCAATGAATTATTAGGTAACTGCAACCACCACCAAGGCCAAGAGATAAACGTCTCGTCCTCCTCTAAGAGTAATCATGCATTTCATCTAGTCTATCCTTCTTTCCTGAAAGTAACCACTCTCCCAGATTCCTTAGAAACCACTCTCTTGCATCCTCCATAGTTTTACAACATTACTGTAAAGCACTCATTATGCTAATCTTGCCTTTCTTGTTAAGAAAATTACCACATTAGGACTGGGAAGGTGTCTTATGCTGTGCAAGTCTAAGGATCAGAGTTGAGATTGAGCGAACCCACATCAAATCTGGGTGGCTTGGGCCCACATATAATCCAAGCCCTTTAGAGGTAGAGACAGGGACAGGAAAATCTCTAGGGTGAGCTATGTAGCAAGATAAACTGAGCCAGTGAGCTCCAAGTTCAACAAGGTTCCTTCCTTGTATAATAAAGTAGAGAGCAATGGAAGGAGACGTCCAATGTCAACCTCTGACCTCTGCACCCACGCACACAATCATGCAATATGTGCCCATATGTATTGTACTAACAAACAGGCAAACATGCATGCATACTAGCACATAATTAAAAAACAGCAGCAGCAACAACAAAATTGAACATGTCTTTTAAATGCCCTTTAATATCTGTTTTATTGTGCCTTCTTTTCTTTTTTTTCAATTTTTCTTTGTGACCTACAGTGTGTTTGTAACCTTGTAATACTTGTAACTCACACCCACTGCACAATACATCATGTCTGTCCTCTGTATTTTTGGGAATTGGGAGCTATATTCGGATATGTGATTAGGTGTAGGGCCAACACATTGGCCAAGTGACACCAAGTCCTTTCACTTGGAGGTGTTAATAAGGTCTGATTTTTACTTTGAACCTCTCCCACCACAGCCCCCAACACAGTGCTCAGTGCCTGAGTTTCTGTAAATTAACTGGACATTGCTAGATGGAGACACTTAATCCCGTCATTTTTCTTTCTATTGTCAGATGGAAAAATTCTAAACAACTGTTTCCAGACATCTGTGCTTTGATTATGCAGTGGTGGGATCACATAGAAAATGCAGGTTACATGCCCAGTCTACCTTTACTTGATAGTTTTTTTGAGGTAATAAATCAATTTCTACTATCCTCTGAAGGTAATTGATTAATATTAATTAATTTAAAGACTCTAATATAAGTGAAAAAGGCCTCTAGACTACAATATTTTGATGCTCTTAATAGTCTGGATGTTGTGGGTAAGTGGGTCAGTATTTCTTTTGTGAACCTGGTTTTGAAGTCACTTCTAGAAAAAAGAAGCAGCCAGGTTCTCTATGGTCTCCTCTTGTACCAGAGGGAGAGCCTTGATTTGTATTTCATACCTTTGTATTTTTATTTTAGTGGCAGATTGTGGCCAATGTGGCTGTGAGCATAAGGAGTTTTCATTGGAGAACTTTGAAAATGTGTGGTCCCACTGTCTGCACCTTTGGGGCCATGAGATGGTTGCCACCCAGTGTGCTATTTATGCCAACTTCATATTCCTGATTCCATGAGCACCCAGGCCCTTTGTGGTCCTCATATCGCCAGTCTCTTCTGTCCTGGCTGTAATTATACAAGTGTTTTCAACTACTGGTTTGTGTTTTCACTAGCATGGGAAAAATCAACATTTTTGTTGTCAAAGTTATTTTTCTCTCACTGTTCCCTGCCTCCAAAATGTGAACCTTGGAAACACTAAAACAAACAAACAAACAACCGCCTCGCTTCTTCCAGATGGATTCTTAGGCAGTATTAGCATCGTCTGCAGTAAAAACTTAACCCTCCCCACCAAAGGACAGCATCACAGTTCAAGAGAACTAAAAGAAAGCATGTTCCTGTCATACTCAGCCTTCTCACCCACATGGCCCTAAGCAGGCCACAAACAGGTCCCATTTTCTTAGCTTTCTACTAGTGAGGCACTGAAAACAGATGCTTGGTGACCATTACCTAACAGTAGGTCATTAAGTGAGGGAAGCAAGGGCAGGACCGGATTGCCTTGGTGGCTTAAAGCAAAACAAAACAAGGACCAATCCCTCCTTAACTAGCATTTTATTTTATTTTTCTCAGCATGAAAGAGAATTGCCCTCTTGATTTTTTGAGATTGTGAACAAGAATTTAGACTCTACAGATGCCATAAAATTCTTTTTCGTCTCTCTATTGGCAGGAGATGGGGTTGGGGGGGAAGCAACATTTCTATTTATTTTATATTTGTATTTTACTTTTTTTGTTCTTTCTTTGTTTTCTCTGGACACACCTAAGTTTAGGTTTCAGAACTGCTTCAAACAATAAATTGAATGGTTTTTATTATCTAAAGAAAATGGGTTTGTAGTATTTTAAAGCCCCAGTCTCCTGCATATGAAAAATAAAATTAATGAAACATTGTAATAAATGCTGATTTTTCTATACCCCACAAACAAAGTCCAAATTGAATGACTTTACTTAAAGCTTTGCTGGTAGAGACCTAATTAATTAAAAACACCAGGGTTAAACAATTGGCCATCCATCTTTGAGCACAAGTGAGGGACACGGTCCATATGACATTTCACAGAGGATGAAAAATGAGCAATTGCATGGGTCCTAGATGATCCTGATTTGGTGGGGCACCCTAGAGACTTTTAAAAAATATTTCCTATTTTCTTGAGACATATGGACTCTACACCATTGTCATACTTAATCTGAGAAATTGGGTTCCCATGCATTCTGTTTGTTTAATTCCTTGCGTGAGGCCTGCGGCTGGGGCCCTGTGTGTTTGTAGCAGTTGGTGCCAGCTTTTGTTCAGCTTTAAGATGAAGTCAGACAAAACCATAAACATGTTACAGAACACCAGAATCTAAGGGGGATTCCTGGTGCTGTAATAGAGAAGTGGGATGCTGTTGTTCCAATTGTCCCTCCACCCTCTCAACCACATGCCCCTCTGCTAACTCAGGAACAAAAGAAACTTACACATCCCCCCATCCCCCCCCCCCCCCCCCCCCCCCCCCCCCCCCCCCCCCCCCCCCCGACAGCCCTGGAGTTTACTTTAATGGGAGTCCTCTTAAACCTGCACATGGTTGGAGAGAATTTAATGTACAAGGAAAGAATGTCTTTTGTGAGGGTCTTAGAATTTGGGGAAGCATCAGACTAGATCAAAGTGTCTAAGAATCATGCTATTCAGTCATTATGTGAGAAAAGAAAATCTACATCCCCTTGTGTGTAGTATCACTGTAAGGTCCAATTGTGGCTCAGAAGACTGTCATCTATAGGGAATGAGACAACCACTATTTATTCAAAAGCCATTGTCATTTTTACCTAGGAGTAGAGTTGCATGAGCTCATCCCAGTGATCACCCCTGACTGTAAGGGTGTACACTTTGTGTGGTCATTTCCTCTGAATAGAAACATTCTGTTTTGGGAGGGAAGGTGACCACCCTCAAGGAAGCTGATGAGGCTCAGGGAAACTCAGGAGAGTTCCAGCATTTCTCAGGGCTCTCTCTCCCTGAGGTTAAATTAGCAGGTACCAATTGCTGCCTAAGTGGAGATTCTTTGTAGAAGCCCAGCGGTGGGGGTGGGGCACATAGAGGCTTGTTTATGTCTCCCCAGGAAAAGGCACAGAACACAGACATGCAAATTTATAGAGGAAGTAGCTTTTAAAGAGTATCATGCTCCCTCCTTGGAAATTCGAATAAAGAGTACCAAGTAACTGCTTTTGGAAAGTGGGATAAAACATAGGTGAAAATCAAGTGTATCCTAGACTAGGCCCTTCCCCTTCCTCTTGACTCCTGCACAAGCACTGATGATTATCACTATCTTAAATATGCTACGATCCAGCTTCTTAGCACCTTGGCAACATTCATGCCCTCGATGTCTGAGATAGTCCTTCTTACTCTCCAGATGCTCTTGACCCATGAAACATAGAGTATTCTATGTTTTTATCCTGTAATTTCTGTTCATTGCCATCCAATCATTCGACACAGCTCCATAAGGCTGAGAGAAAGGCGGGGCCAACCTAGCATTCAGCTGTGGCCTTTTAGCCTTAGAAAGCTTCCCCTGCAGGGGAGTGGGCACCATCCCTCCTCTGTCTTTGTGAACTAAGTCAGGAAGAGAGTTTTTCTTTGAAGATAATACATGTGGGGACAGATCTTACCCCAGACAGTCATGAAAACAGAGGAGGGGGTTGAGGAGATGGACCAGTGGGAAAATGCTTGTGATACAAGTTTAAGGACCTAAGTTTGCACCCCAAGAAACTACACCAAATCTAGATGTAGAAGTGATTCTGTAAATCTCAGAGCCTAGTATAAAAGAATCTGCAGAAGCTCTTGGCCCAGCCAGCCAAGCATATGCAGCAGTGAACAAGAGAGCCTGTCTCAATGTGGGGGGTGTGGACTTGCTGTGGAAAATCCTTTTGTACACAATAAAGATTTGTCTGTATGATTGATTTACTAATAAAGCTATTCAGCCTATGGCAAGGCAGCATAGAGTTAGATGAGACAATCAAACTGAGGACCTGGATGAAGAAGGACAGACTGAGAGAGACACCAGTGAGCTACCAAAGAAGCAGGATCCTAGAGGACACGTAAAGCCATGGCTACCTGGCAATACACAGATTAATAGAAACTGGTTAATTTAAATCTAAGAACTAGTTAGCAGTAAACCTGAGCTACAGGCCAAGCATTTTGCAATTAATGTAAGCTTTTGTATTTGGGTCCGGGTGGTTGGGACAGAAAATCTCTCTCTCTCTCCCTTTACATGGACTGACATCTGAGATTGTCACCTGGCTGTGTATATGCTGTGTGTGTGGTATGCTCATACTAATGCCCATCTTTGTAACACACACACACACACACAAAGAGAATCAAGTGTCCCCAGCATAGCACTTATTATGGATTGGTGGCAAGTGAGTAGCCGTCCAATTGCCCACATGGTACAGAGTTTTGAGTGTACCATGTAGAATTCTCCATTTGTCAAGGACTTGTTCTACCGTATCAAAAACGTTTCTCAGAGAAGATAACAATGTCACTGAGTCATTCAAGGTGATTTGTGTGTGCTGATCAAGCCCGTGTGTTCAGAGTGGACATTGAGAAACACAGTTCAAATGAGACAGTACAGGTCTTGTTGGCTGCTCCAACAGCTCTGTTCCCATCCTGCTCTCTACTCTACTATTTGCAACTTGCTGGGCAAGAACAAGAAAGATGCTTTTTCATCTATTTGATCTGACACAGTCTGTTGGTTTTGCATGTGAGAAGAGACCCACACACACTGGCACACTACCAAGGCCACACAAGGGTTTATTTAAGAGAGTTCCCAGGCGGGTAGAGAAGGGGTGTGTAACCCTAACCCTAACCCTAACCCTAAATGAGGTTATGATGCAAATGGATTTCATAGATATCTACAGATCCTTCCACCCAAAGGCAAAGGAATATACATATTTCTCAGCTCCTCATGGAACTTTCTCCAAAATTGACCACATAATTGGTCATAAAGCAAATATCAGCAGATACAAAAAAATGGAAATAATCCCTTGTAACATATCGGACCACCAGGGCCTAA
>PVIH01005048.1:0-129916 GCA_004025045.1 Sigmodon hispidus
ATATACAGGGATGGAAAAAAAATTCAGAGGGAAAGCTGAACACAAAGAAAATATATGTGTAGTAATCTTATTTGCATTTCCACCCTTGATAAGCCATGCTTATGATTATTATCCTCTGTATAGTTATTGTTAACTCTTCGGCATTTTTAAATTCTTTTTACTGTTTTTTTTGATAAATACAAAATAAAGAAGGAAAAAAAAAGTTCTATAATTATTCAACACTACCTTTTTTTAAGAATAAAGAGTTTCAATTCTTTTTTTCTGCCTTTAAAATTAATTAAAACGCAATTATATTACTTCCCCCTTCTTTTTCTCCCTCCAGCCTCTCCCATGTGCCCTTCTCACTGCCTCTGAAATTGATGGCCTCTTTTCTTCCACTATTTTTACATATTATGTGTGTGTGTGTGTGTGTGTAAACTTGCTAAGTCTGTTTAGTGTTGTTTTTATGTATATGATTTGTGGGCTGAACACTAAATACAGAGTAGTCTGCCTCTGTTTTTAGTGATGACCAGGAAGAGCAAAAGTTTCAATTTAAAAGACAATACTAGCTGGGCATGACGGCAAATGCCTTTAATTCCAGCACTAAAGAGGCAGGTGGATATTGGTAAGTTTGAGGCCAGCCTTGTCTACATAGTGAGTTCCAGCACTGCTAGGCTAGGGCCACAAAGATAGACCTTATCTCAAAATAGTAACAACAAAAAGTGTTGAAATTAGGAAGTATTTAGAGTATAGTGGATCATACCAGTAGTCTAGCTACGTGGCAAGTTGATATGGGAAGGTCACTGGAGCCTAGAAGCTTCATATAAGCTTGGGCAACATAGTGAAATGCCATCTCAAAAAATTACCTTCTATGATAAAAATAAATGCTATTATTTGTTTATTTTAAAATACTTAGGGGAATAACTGAATTTTTTTGTTTTGTCTCCCAAGGTTGTTGTTTTTTGTTTTAATTTAGGCATATAAAGTATACTTGTATATTCTTTATTCCTTAGTAGCTTTGATAACCTTGGAATATTTTGATCTCCAGAAGTCTGAGAAGACTAAAACAGAGGTCAGGGTTAAAGTTACATTAAGTCCCCCTCTTGTTCTGGTAATAAAAGAACCACAAGGGTTTAAAAAAAATTCTTCCTGAATAAGTACTCCACTCTCTCTGGCTATTGGAGTAGACCCATATGTTTATTTTCTTGAGGCAGGAAAAGAAGTTGTATGTGGTAGCTGGTGCCTTGGGACTTGGGAGGTAGAAGAGGATTAGGATTTCAAGTCAGCATGGGTCACATAAGACCTGTCTTAAACTTAATAACAAACAAACAGAAGAAAGAGCGTGTGTGTGTGTGTGTGTGTGTGTGTGTGTGTGTGTGTGTGTGTGTGTGTGTGAAACTAAATTAGCTAGAATCCCTTGAATTCTGTTTGCATTAGAATTCAAATATACTTTCCAGCAAAAAGGTAATGTATACAATCAAGGTACATCTGTAAGATGATCAAGTCAGTACAAGTATCATAGACTAATTTGATTGTACTTGTATTGTAATTTAGTGAAGAAATCTAATTATTTTTTAAAGGTCCCAAAGATTAGTTACTTTTCCCTGAATCCACTTATTCCTGTCAGAGCTCAATAGTTCAGGGTCCATTGTGAGTATCTGAAAAGAGATAAGGAAAATGACTTTCATAGTTTTGTCTGACTTAAGGAAACTCTCAGAATACAAGCTACTGAGTGCTTGCTGACTAGGAAAAGAGGTACTTGTAGTTGTTTAAGATGGGGTTAGCACTGCCATAAGCAGGAGCTGTTATTTGTGTGTTTGTTTTGCCAGGAATACTCATTTCTCTGATGTGGCAGTTGTGTAAACCAGGCTGTCTTCCCAAATTATTGTAAAATAATAGAAATTCTAGAACCATATTTAGGGTTAAAATCAAAATGTAGACATAGCCAAAACTAAGGGAAAAGTTCACCTAATTTAGAGATGAGCCTTCAAATCCTTGCCGTGTTCTCTTTTAATATTTCATTTATCTAGTTAAAAATACTTAGTCCTAGATACTTGGGAGACTAAGGCAGAAGGATAACAGATTTGAGGCCTGCTTGTTTATTAAGAAGTTCAAGGCTAACCTGGGCAATTTAGTTGAGACCATGTCTCAAAATAAAATGAACTGAGGACATACCTCAGTTTTTAGAGCACATGACTAGCATTTGCAAAGCCCTGAGTTCCCTCCCCAATACTGTATACTAAAATAAAGTAAAAATAGCCTCAGTTCTTAGTAAAATGAGGCACAAGACAGTTGTCTTTCTAAATTATGGTATTAAAGTGAATGGAGATGGAATACAGTGTGCTGAGAATGGAGTTGTCAGAATGTCTGGGTGTCCTGGCTGCTATAGGCCTTGCATGCTTGCTTTATGCTGTAAGTTGCTATTACCATCCACACACCTCTTTTTCCATTCCTCATTCCTGAAACTTATCACTACCACCATCATTATCATCATCATCATCATCATCGCCACCACCATCACCACGTATAGCTAAATGAATTCTCCATGATCCTTTCTGTGGGTAACATACTTTCTAATCTAGGCCCTTCTTGAGAAACCAAGTGATCTAAGATGGTTTGATCTAAGTCAGACAGGACCAGGGAGAGCCTGACCCAAATATGGCTAATTCACAGGCTAGTAAGGGCAAGGGCCTTTTGATGTGTTCTGTTCTCAAAATCTAAACACAGGTAGTGAATGGAAAGATGACTCAAGTGGGAAAAGGCACTTGCTGTCAAGCTGATAACCTGAGTTTGATCCCTGGAACCCACGTGGTGGAAGAAGAGAATTGATTTATGCAAATTGTCTTCTGACCTTCACCACATATGCACACATACTTTCGGGTACACACATATAAATACAGGTACTAGTGGGTGTTTGTTTTGTTTTGTTCTCAAGATAGAGCCAGGGCCTTGCACATGCTAGCTATGCAAGTGTCTATCCACTACATTATAAGCTGAATGCTGATGGAAGTAGTGTTTATGCTGTTTAGAGAGTCTATTTGGGGAATTGTATCCAAAGAGTACAGAAAAGATGAGCAAGAGTGATGTAGACACATTGATAGAAATGATCCCATCTCAGAGAATATTTTTTCTTGAGCTTATTTTTGACACTGTTTTTGAGAATCAGATGACTGTCTGCCTCCCTTATTAACCTTGTTGCAATCTTGTTTTTTCTTACTGAAAAACAAGCCATGAATCAGAATTCTACATGCCTGTAAACCTAGAGCTAGCAGATCCAGACTGCTTCCCCCTTTTTTTCCATCTGCGTATGATCTTAGCCTCTGTATTCTGTGCAGAAACTACTCTAGCTCTTTTTCTTTCTAGTATAGTCAAAAAATATTAGAACAGTACAGCTACTTCCTCTTTCTCATAATGGAGTCTCCCAAGTATAATGCTGAGTGAGCTTTGTTTTTTGCCGAGTTTTGTTTTTAATTGTACTGATGCAGAATAATGTTAACATTCTGATCCTTCTAACAAACACAAAATATATCTAATACACCTAACCATATATAGATACCTTTTCCATGGTGAATTCTAACAGTCCTTCATCAGCATTTATGTTGATTGTTGCTTTACCTAGAGTAGGTTATTAACCTGTAAGTATTTTCAAATATTTTTCAATATATTTTAAAATTTAATTATATTCTTTTCTATTTGCTACATATTAGTTGTATATATTAATAGATTTATGGTAACATTTCCTTATATGCATTTGTTATTGAAAAGGAGCATCTATATTTTCCTTCGTTGAATTTTTTTGGTGATGCTTCTTTTACTTACTTTTTTTTGGCCTACTTACTCATATTTTTAAAAAGTAATTTGTAAGAATTATTTATAATGGGAAATCATTTATATTTGGTTTTTGACTTTGCTTATAAAGTATTTTGCCTCCAGAAGTTTTAATTTTTTTCTTTAAAATCTTCAGTCAGCCTTTCTTCCAAATATACAGCCTAGGTTGACTTTCATTTCCACCTTTCACAGCTATAATTAGCTAAAATGATGCTATAAAGTAAGGCAGGAGTATGTTAGCAATCAGACATCCTTGGGGCTGGTGAGATGGCTCAGAGGATAATAAAAGGCTCAGAGAATAATAAAAGAGAATTATACCTCTTTTGCACAGGACCAGAGTTTGATCCTTAATACCCATAACAGATGTCTCACAATTTTTTGTAACTCTAGTTCCAGGGGATTCAGTACCTTCTTCTGGCCTCCATGGCACATGAATTTATAGGTACATACTCATACATGAACACACATATATACACAAAATTTAAAAGTTATCAAGGAGTCCATAGTTGAACACCTTTGTTCCAGAGCAAGCCAGTGGGATTTTTATGCTTATGGTGATTTTAGACTCTTGTTTCCAGGGTGGAAATTTCATTCTAGCTCCCATCATTAGTTGATAAGAAAATACCAGTTGAATTTCTTTTTCTTTTTAATCTTAGGTAAAGCTTACTCCCAGTACCTTTATGCAATCCTATCTATCTATTACAAGTGACATTGTGTAGCAATTATGTGTATAGTATGTAAAGCCTGTCCCAGGCAAAATGCATGTGACAGTAATATACAAAGAATCAGGGAGAGAACAACTGATCAGCGAGGAGTTGTACAAGATGTGCTTTTGATTATGAATAAAAGACTTCAGATAGAAGTAGTGTATTGGAAATAATCTTTTTCATTGCTCTTTTTGAAAGCCTTTGGCCCATTATCTTCTGAGGGGTATAAACAGGACAGCTTGTCTACACAACCATTTGAGGTCATTCACATCCTTGTTCTAACCTTTTTTTTTCTTCTTTAGTTAACCATTTGTTAAATACTTTCATTTCACACATTTAAGTAATTTATTGTTTATTAGATAAACATCATTTTAGATTGGAGAGTTGCAGTGTTTTCTGCTTTCTCAGGCTTCAGACTTGTTGGAAAGACACGTAAGTCCAAGTTTTAAAAATGTCAATAGCAACTCAGGCAGGACTGTTCTGAGCAGGCATCAAAAATGACCTACATATTGAGAAGAAACTGGCTATAAAAAAAATTAGGACATGAGGGGACCATGTTCTTGGCAGAGTACACAAGAGTGGCTTTCAAATTATAGCATTTGGAATGTTCTAGGAACAATAGAAGGCTGGCACATCTAGAGCTCAAAGAGAGGGAGAAAACCCCAATGAGACATTGAACCAGAGGTAGAAGATGGATTTGTATATTGTAGAATATAGAGGGCAAATTCCAATGAATAGGCACAATGAGGTTCTTAAATCTGGGTTGACATATGGTAGGTGATGTGCAATATGGTGATCTTTAAACTTTACCTCATCTATGTAGCAACTCTTCAAGGTAGGTGTTTTATAACTGGGGTTTGTTTGTTTGGTTGGATTTATTTTTAGGCAGGGTTTTGTTAAATAGCTTAAACTTGCCTGGACTTACTATGTAGCCAGTTGTGGCCTGAAAGTCCTGATTCTCTTGTCTGAGCTTCCCATGTTGGAACTATAGGCATGAGCCAACATGCCAGTCTTAATATCTGGCTTTATGGATGAAGACACTGTGCAAAGGAGGTCAGGTAATTTGTTCAAGGCTATGCATGCAGTTGAAAGGATAGGAGCCACTAGCTCCATCTGAATCTAAAGCCTACATTCTTAACCTTATCTATAGCTTCTATATTGTTGAATTGTTTTGTCTTGAAAGAAAACTGAGATTTCAAAAATATTTTAGAATGAACAAGATGTGAGGCTTTGTTAAAAAAAAAATTAGACTCTTCAACTTAAAAAAGAGAAAGAAGAACTTTCTCTCTGTTAGAAACTTAGAAAAGTATGAGGTCCCTGAAGAAGGCAACATGGATTTATTCACTCTATAAATAAGAACCCAAGGGCATCTTCTGAAGCATGAAAGAAGTAATTATAGGTCAAATAAAAGCAAGTACTTTTTACATAGCAGGTAGCCAATTATCTCAGTTATAGATTAAAACTATTTAGATTGGGTAAGGAGATGGCTCAGTCAGTAAGTCCTGGCCTTGCAGTGAGCATGAAAATTGTTTTGAATTCTCAGAACATGTATTAAAAAATACAAAACAATGCGTGTGGTGGCATGCACTTATAATCCCAGTACTTTAGAAATAGAGATGGATGGATCCCCAGAGCTTTCTCTATGCCCAGCTTAGTCTAGTCATTGAGTTCCATGTTAGTGAGAGAGAAAACATAGGGGACTTCAGAGATAGCTCAGCAGTCAAGAGTGCTTGCTGCACAATCATGTCAGCAGCTTATAACAAGCCCAGCATCCTGAAAATGCCTTTAATTCTAAGAGTTCTACATCTTATCCCTCTGCTTACAGACAGATAACCCCACACATGGACATATATTCAAACACACACACACACAATTTTTTTTAAAAGTAAAATTTAATAAAAGATGGATGACACCTGAGGATGACATCTAACAACATGTGCATGACCACATGCACCCATGTACATAAACATGAAAATTAAAAACAGGGTGTTAAGAATAGTTTTATGAAGAATGTATCATAGAAGCTAGGGTTAGTTACACACATCTGTAATCCTAGCACTTGGAAGACTGGGACAAGAGGATTGCTATAAGTTTTAGGCTAGCCCAAACCACAGATAAATTCCAGGTCAGCCTGATCTATAGAGTGAGTCTGAGAGGTGTTACCTCTAAAATAAAACAGAACAAAACACCAAAAAGATGCTATCATTTTACAAAATTTAAAATTTTAGCCAGACATGGTGGCATGCCTGTAATTCTAGTAATTGGGAGATAAACTCTCGAGGACCGGAAGTTGAAGTCATGCTTGGCTACCTGAGACAATGTCTCAAGCAAGCAACAAATTAAAAAAAATAATAATAATAATTATTATTATTATTTTGAGCCTGGATCTGTGCTGATGGTTTTGTGGCTTTGACACAAATCTAGACAGCTGATAAGAGAGAATCCTAATTGAGAAAATGCCTCAGATTGGCCTGTAAGCATGCCTGTGGAGTATTGCCATAATTAATGATTGATGTAGGAGGGACCAGCCCATTGTGGATAGTGTCACTCCTAGGCAAAGTGCTCCGGAGTTGTATAAGAAAGTGGGCTGAGGGGGCTGGAGAGATGGCTCAGAGGTTAAGAGCACTGACTGTTCTTCCAGAAGTCCTGAGTTCAACTCCCAGCAACCACATGGTGGCTCACAACCATCTATGATGACATCTGGTACCCTCTTCTGTACTGTATACATAATAAATAAATAATTTTTTTTTTTTAAAAAAGTGGGCTGAGCAAGCCATGGAGAGCAAGCTAGTAAATAGCATTCTTCTATGTCCTCACTTCAGTTTCTGCCTTGAGTTTCTCCTTTGATCTCCTTTTGTGATGGACTGTAAGCTGTAAGGCAACATAAACTCTCTTCCCTGAGCTGCTTTTGGTCCTGGTATTTATCATAACAATGTAAAGCTAACTAAGACAGGGTCTCATATAGCAGACTGACCTCAAACTCATGATGTAGTAGAGAATGGCTTCAATTCTGGTCTTTCTAACCCTACCTCCAAAATTCTGGAAATATAGAGATGTGCCCCCACAGTAGGTCACTTTGTTTTAGTCTAATTAGGAAAAATGCATAAACTTATGAATGATCTAAATAGAAATAACCATAAAGGAATAAATAATCAGATAATATTACAGGTATAGTAAAATTCTTCCAGAGAAATCCCTTTTTAAGCTGCTACCAGGGTGTGGTCAAGTTGCTGCCAGGATGTTGGCATGACATCTGGGGAAAAAGCTGAGGCACAAGTTCTCTGAGTCTCTGCTTGTTTTTGCTGCATTTCTCTTTCAGAAAACTCTTAGCATTTACAATTAGTGTAACTCTTGCTCAAGAACAGATGTCCTTAGTTCATGAATATGAAATTTCTACAACCTAAAATAGATTAGCAGCTGATTTTGATCTTTCTCTTATGATCATCATTGTCCGTCCATTCATCTTATTCAGCTCAGGTATCTTTACCATTTAATTTAACCACTTCTTTTAACATGTAAGGACTATCACAGTTTGGAGAAGAAAAATGCACTCTTCAGATTTTTGCAATTTCTGAATCAGAATTGTATAACTTTCATTAAATTATTTCTGCTTCTTACTTCTAAAGTAACTATTAACATAATCAAGATGCAGATATGGCCAGCAGTTGGCTTAGGTCTAACACTGCTTCTGTGGCTCTCTTCTCTCTTAAGTGTGACTGGGGCAGCTACTTTTTTGGGTCTAGGATGCATCTAGATGCATTTTTAATATATCTCATGAACACATCAGTCTTACATTATATCATAATTTGTTAGATATGCAACTAAAAGAGCAATACTACAAAATAGAGTCAGGGTGTATGTCCCAGTAATTTTTAGGGGGATTCTATTGATCAAAAGTCTACTTAAGGAAACTTAAGAAATAGCTCAGTGATTAATGATACTGGCCACTCTTCCAGAGGATCCATGTTCAGTTTTTATCACCTGCATGGCAGTTTACAACTGTCTGTAACTCCAGTTCTAAAGGATCCAGTGCTTTCTTCTGGCCTTTGTGGGGCACTACATACACATGATGTACATATATGCAGACAACACACACACAAAAAACAAATTTTTAAAAGTCTGCCTAAGCAAGTTGTTTTGATGCCCATAATACCAGTACTTGGGAGACAGGGCATAAGAATCCATAGTTCAAGATCATTCTTGACTACATTGCAAGATCAAGACCAGCATTGGGCACATAAGTTTCAGAAAGCAAATTTGTTTAAGCTACCCAAGTAATGGGCAGAGAAAATAAAAGATATAAATATGAGTGTATTTTAGTAATGTGGAAGCTTTTTGTTTTATATATGTTCTGCTTATCTTCAAGGAAACCTCCTATTATGACATGTTTTATTTGGGTGGACAGCTTTGAGGCTTTGGGCATGGCCAACTGGCTTACTGCTCTTCACTTGTGCTTCTAGTCAGCAGCTACATTGTTTTTAATTCCTTTATATGACCTTTGAAGTGATTTTCTGTTTTACCATGGCACTCTGTACAAGTTCTGTGTCTTAGTTATGGTTTCTATTGCTGTGACGAGACACCATGACCATGGTATTCTTGTAAAGAAAAAAATGTGTAATTGGGTGGCTTACAGTTCAGAGGTTTAGTCTGTTGTCATCATGGTGGGAGATTGCAGTGTGCAGGCAGAAATGGTGCTGAAGAAGTAGTTGAGAGTATGCAGGCAACAAGAAGTGAACTGAGACATTGGGTGTGGCTTGAACATATATGAGATCTCAAAGCCCACATCCACAGTGACATAATTCTTCCAACAAGGCCATACCTACTCCAACAAAGCCATACCTTTTAATAGTGCACTCCCTATGAGTTTATGGGGGCAATTACATTCAAGCCACCACACTCTGTGATTCTTCAATTTATTAGTTCACTGTGGGCTTCTCATATGCATCTACTGTGCTAATGTCTAGGTGTGGAGTTGATGCGAAAGGATAAAGGTACACTGTCCTAAGATAAAGGTCTAGTCAGAGAGGGGCCTGTGAAAAGATAGCATACTGATAAAAAACAGGATTTTAGAAGATGTAACTAGGAGGCCTACGAAGACTTTCTGGGGGTTATAACACTTAAACCAAGTTTTAAAAATGAGTTTTTTATTTGTAAAATTTTGCCTTAAAATGGCTCTAGTGTTAAAACAAAGTAAAAATATTAAAAAGCTATAAGTTAAAGAGAAGTTTAAAGAATAGAACAGAATCTGAGGGTGTGTCTAAGTTGTTGGAATGCTTGCTTAACATGTATGAAACCCTGGATTTGATCTTCACAACTGCATAAACTGGTATAACATGCACCTATAAACCCAGAAATTAGAAAGTAGAGGTAGGAGGAACAGAAATTCAAGGCTATCTTTAGGTAGGTAGCTAGTTCAAAGTCAGCCTAGGATATATGAGACATGCTCTCAACAGCAGAAGCAAAGAGCGAAATAGAGAGATTTAGTCAAGTCATAGAGTCAGAGTAAAACTAAGAACCATGCCCATAATGATTGGTTGTATCTATTCAGTTCTCAAATGCATATTATGTTTTCACATTGGAAATGCATCTTATGATTTATTATGCCTTTGCTTTGGTGACTAGAACATTTCTTGGCATAGTAGTACCTGTTATTGCTCAGACCCTATGTTGAGCTTAGGATGTCAGTTTTGAGCAAAAATAGATTTCAGTTTCTGATTTCCTGGTGCTTAAACTCAAGTAAAGATAGAGGGAAGGATCTTAAGTAGCAGGTGTTTGAGCTAAAGGTCTGAAGGATAAACAGAACATAGTCATTGCTGGGGGAAAAAAAAAAAAAAAAAAACACCCTTCAGAGCAATGCCAAACCTGAGAGTCTCAGAGGTTGAGGTAGTGTGGGTGCCCAAGCAACTAAAGGAAAGCAATGCAAATTGTCTTTGGTTGGGCTGATAGAGGGGAGCTAAGAAGTGGGTGAGTAGGAAATAGCATGTGAGGAGGCTGCTTCTCTAAAACAAAAGGCAGGTGCTAATTTCCCAAGGCTCCAAGGGCATATGTGAATATTTTATATGGTTATAAAGGGTAAGCAAGGACAAGGCAGGGCCATTTTCCATTTCAAAATGATCTCTGTGGCTGCTGAATAGAGAATGGGGAAGCAAAGAGTTTTTTTGTTTGTTTGGTTTTTGTTTTGGTTTTGGTTTCTTTCCAGTTCTAGGTAAGGTAATGACTAGGAGTAGCATACTGACTGTGAAGATGCAAGGAGGCTGCTAAGTCTAGCTAGAAATCACTGGCCAGACTTGATTGACAGTTTCCTTCAGGAGTAGGTGCCATTCTGTTACTCCGAGGTTGCTGATTTTCTTGTTGGACTTGTCAAAGTTAAGATGTCTCTGAGACAAGTGGAGATTCAGGTAGTTTTGTGACCCTGTAGTCTGGAATTCAGCTGAAAAGTCTTAGCTAGAGAGAACTAATTTAAGCTGAGGTTGGATAGGGTATATTAGAACTATATAAAAACAAAAATAATGCAATCCAAACAGCATACTGTTAATATTAATGAGAGTAACTACAGCTTACTACCTGACTCTGTCTTGAGTACTGTCATGGAAGACCTGTGACATGTTCTGACCTTAGTAACACTGTGATCTCAGCCTAGGAGTATCTGTCCTCAACCCTGAGGACAAAGGAGCTACTTACTTGTTATACACAGAAGGGAATAGCTACATTCAGTGCCTGCCTGGTATCTGTCAGGTTCTGTTTTGAATGTCTTAAGCACATTGCCTCACATAATATGTGTAGTTTAGCTCTGCTTTTCCTTAAAATTCAACATGTAGAGTATTTTTTTAAAAAAATCTCCCATTGCTTTTTCTTATTCCTAATTCTGTTTGAGAATGATGTTCTAAATGAGAGGAAGATATTTTGTATTTAGTCCTATACATATTTAACATGACCTCCATTTTATACTTTTCTCTAAGTTGAGGACCAAGTGTTAAATGATAGGAAGGTATAAATTCTTATGTGTACCTGGGTGACTTTGTTCTTAGCAGAAAGCAGTTCATTGAGATTGTCTTGTATTCTAAGCATTGTGAAGCCTGAGCTCATTCTGGGTTTGAACATGATTCTGTTGTCGTTTGTTGGGGAGCTTTTGGACTAACTTAGGTTTCTTTAATGATGGCACTCATGAACACACTGTAAGGATTGTATAGCCAGAATGTTTGCTCTCCTAATGTAGCCCTATGATGAACATGGGCAGCATGCTTCTTTTGTCTATTGCATTCCTGCTCTGCTTGTGATTAATTTACAATTAATGTAATTTATCTTCAGTACCACCAACTAATTATAGGTAGAAATAGTAAAAATTTTTGGTGTGTATCTTAAAGATATTCTTACAAAATGAGACATAGTTTTTTTTTTTTTTTTAAAAAAAAAACACTTTTATTTATTTATTTAATTATTTGCCTTGGTGTTTGCCTGGAACTGAAACTACAGACAGTTGTGAGCTGCCATGTGGGTGCTGGGAATTGAACCCGGATCCATCTGGAAGAGCAGAGGGTGCTCTTAACCGCTGAGCCATCTCTCCAGCCCGAGACATAGTTTTAAAAATAATTTTTACAGGAAATTTAAAGAAATTTGGTGTCTAAAAATATTCACTCCAAACATTTACCATCTCACACTAAAATTTTAGAAAAATAAAATCTAACTTTTGCTACCTGAGTATGATAGAAAAAAACCCTTCATTAATTTTAAAGTTCTCATTTTCCTCATAAATTTAGAAGAATTATAATTCTAATACTCATTAGAAGTTGACTTAAGGGCTGAAGAGATGACTCAGAGGTTAAGAACACTACTGACTGTTCTTCCAGAGATCCTGAGTTCAACTCCCAGCAACCACATGGTGGCTCAAAACTATCTGTAATGAGATCTGGTGCCCTCTTCTGGACTGCAGTCAGTGCAGGTAGAATGCTGTGTACCTAACAAAGAAATTTAAAAATTAAAAAAAAAAAGTTGACTTAAATTTGTGTGTGTGTGTGTGTGTGTGTGTGTGTGTGTGTGTGTGTATGCATGTGTGTTTGAGACAGGGTCACATGTAGCATAGGCTGACTGGTTTTAAACTCACTGAATAGTGGAGGATGACCTTGTACTTCTGCCCTCTTGCCTCCAAAACTGCTTATGTTACTATTGTACCCCATTTATGTGTGCTTTCCATTCACAACTGGGCTTCCTGCATACTATGTAAATACTCTATAATTTAACTACACCCCCCAGCTCTGATTCAACTTATGTACTAATTCTTAGAGGGGAGGGCACTACTTTATTGCTAAGCACTTTAGTTAAAGACATAGGTACCTGCCTTTTCACCAGGCCATTCTACTTCATTGCTCTTTGAGCTAGGGTTGATCAAGATCTGTAGCTCAATAATTAGGGCACCACAGGGAGCTGAGGGACAGTACAACCCACACAATTAGATGGTTCTACTTCACATTAATCCTGAAAGCCTGACTTATTTTTAAACTATGTACATTTCATTGTATAAGCAAGATAATTTCAAGAATTATTAAAACATCTTAATTCAACCCTATCATTTTGTTCCTTTAGAGAAGTTTGTGAATCAGAAATTATTTATTTCTTAAGTTTTAGTCTTTAACATCAGATATCTTCTCACTGGTGCTTTTACTCCTTGGCAGAGCCTCATTTTGAGGTTCTAGCCAGAGCAGCGCTGCAGGAGAGATATCAGGCTGAGTGGTGTAGTTTTTACATGTTATCTTGGTGAAATATTCATATCCAACTGAGAACATAGATCACTTGAATGACTGTTTCCATTATGATATTGGCAAGAATAACTTGGGGAGAAGAAATTAATCTACTTTTTAACAAGGGGTACATTTGGAGTAGAAAGAATGTGTACCTTTTGGCATATACATATTTGAACACTATTTTTACCACATTTAAGGTCTGTCTTGGTATGTGTTAAAATAGGTTGATAATGGAAACTTACATTATAGTGATTTGGTAAAGTTATTCATGTAAAATTCCCAGACATACAGAAAATAATAAATATAACTCCATGCCTTTCAGATCTTTGATAAACTATAATAGACAAAGTTGGTTGTAGCTCTTCAGCGCATCTTTTCTACCCAGGCATAATGGGCACAGAACACTTCTGTTCTAACCCCACACAAATGTACATGTTCCCACACCTTGGTCCATTCTGCACCCCTTTTTATTTTAGTGTGACTCATTGCCCTGATTTAACTTTCCTTCACCCCCATCTGTTCTGCCCCTCTGCTAGTCTAGGGATTGTGGTAGAAGTGACATTTCTCTGTCTTTTCAATGAGGACTTTCTGGTAAAGTTAGGGTGGGCCAAATCTCTGCTCTTTCTTTCTTTCATCCTTTTTCTTTTTCTTTTCTTTCTTTTTTTTGTTATTCTATTATTTTCTACATGGTTCGGCACTTCAAGCACCTTTCTCTATTTCTGAGAGGGTTGGGAAAGATTAGTAATTCTTTTGTGTGCCATGTGGTGTATCATCTGAGGCCAAGAACAGTCATATGACCAGAGTTAATGAAAGATTATTAAAGCCAGGCCTGTGTGAAGTTTCAGAGACAAAGGTGAAAAGAGCTCCCAGTCTCTGGGCTTGGATTAGTCATCAAGTAGTGGGACAAGGAGCCTAGTAGAAGGCTGTATGAGATAAGTAGACATTGAGAATGAAGTGCCAAATGACAGGTAAGGAAAGGCTTCTTGAGAAGATGGCGTGAAGGACAGATAGCAAGGGCAGTGTTCTACTGGTTGGAGATAGAGGAATGGTGATCTGAGTGGAGGAAACAGATAAAGCAAAGGCAACAAACACAGATTCTGACTTAACTGGAGTAAAATAGGGGGATAAAGTGCTGAAGAAGCTATTCTGTTGAAGGGTTCAATGCAATTACTGATATTCCACTTCTGAACCTAAATGATGGCTATGTAAGAATTGATTAAATCATTCTTTTAACATATATATAATAATATATATAATAAATACACATACATAAATATAAAAACATATATATGCACACACATGTACCTTCTCTTATTTATATGAGATAACTCAAAGTTTTTAAATTAAATATATAAGTATCAATTGTAACTTTTTGAGATTTCCTAGGTTTTTTTTTTTTTAATAGCTTCCTCTTTAATTTAGAAAGCCCATTGTGTACATTTTATTGTAACAGTACCTGGATATTTCACCCCAGACATTCTATATTAGTAGCCATGTAGAATGGCTTTAATGTGTCAGGCTCAGAGGAGGGGACATTAGTGATGATCTCTCTCTTCAGCTCATGTGTCAGAGGGACATACATACACATGTGTTCTCTCTCTCTCTCTCTCTCTCTCTCTCTCTCTCTCTCTCTCTCTCACACACACACACACACACACACACACACACACACACACACACACCAGACTTTTTGAAATGGTGCAAAATTATTTTCACAAGCATTCACAATGAGTGAATGCATCAACTCAAAATTAATTCAGATGCTAATAATTTAATGTAGATGCTCACATACTATGTGAATTGAATAGTGTTTGAAAGTGAGGACCATATGGGTAAGGTTTGTTGGGTTTCAAGTGTTGACTAGTTCTTGATAATGCTGTTGGTTTTGTTCCTGAGTGTCTGAAGCATCAGAGAAACAGCTGCTTTTGGTGTCCCTATTTCAGACTTCCTTGACTGACAAAGTACAAGCTAGCACTTCAGTGAGTCATCTGTACTAATCAAGGATCTCTTCAATACTGTCATGTGGCAGGAAACAAAAAGAGGACTGGTGCCTCCTTAAGCAGGAAGAGATGTATCTCCCTAGAAGATGTAAGGGTTATGCTGCACATAGTAGCTGGTCTAGTGCCTCTCTCTAGTGCATACTGGAGCAAGCATGTTCTGGAATCTGCCTTTCCAGTGCACTTCCATTAGACTGTCAGAATTACTTCATCATTGCCAGGCAGGCCAATTAAATTGTATTGTGAAAATTATAGATGGCTGTTATTGTCCTTGCATGCTATATTATGCAACTTAAATCTTTGCTAACATTTTCTCAGATTTTGCCTATTACAGAATTTCACTTATCTCATTTTATTTTCATTACTCTCATTTATTACTTCAACTGTAGTTATTTCAATTCAATAACATAACAATAACTTAGATCCAGTTATCCTAACTCTACTTTAAAAAAATCTTTATTTTATAGACTGTGGTTTGAACTCAGGGTGTTATGCATGCTAGGCAAGTACTGTACAGTACCACTTAACCAAACTCGTGCCTGTATGTGTGTATATGTGTGTATATATGTGTGTGTGTGTGTTGTTATTGTTGTTGTTTTTGAGACATGGTTTCTCCATGTAGCTCTGGCTGTCCTAGAACTCACTATGTAGACCAGGCTGACCTCAAACTCAGAGATCTGCCTGCCTCTGCCTCCCTAGTACTGGGATTAAAGACATGTGTTACCACTGTCCAGCACCCAATGTTTATATTTTAATTTGATTTACTTTTTAATTATTTTAAAGATTTATTTATTTATTATGTATACAGTAAACAGAAGAGGGTACCAGATGTCATCATAGATGGTTGTGAGCCATGTGGTTGCTAGGAATTGAACTCAGAACCTCTGGAAGAACCGTCAGTGCACTTAACCTCTGAGCCACCTCTCCAGCCCCTAATTTGATTTATTTTAAGCTTTTTCTCATTCCTTCATCTTCTGCAGATTTGTAGCTAATGTTTTGTTGTAGTTGGCTACATTCGTAGAATGTATCTCAAGTCTCAAGCCCTTGTTTTTCTTCTTCTGCAGTTCATATCACTGTTTACTTTCTTGCTTTATGAATTTCTCTACTGTAAGTACTTGACTCATGTCCCATCTCAAACATGCTTTGTGGCCTGACACCCTGAGGTGGCTCCATGGAGAACCCAAGTTAACCTTAAAAGTTTACCTTTGCTTTCTCTTATCCAAATCTTTTCATTTTTTGTTTTTTGATTTTAAATACAATCAGCATGTGTGCTTCCCAACACCTGGTCCCAAGTTGCTTGGTCAACATTTGAGGGATTTGAAAATGACATTGAAGAAATATATAGTTTAATATAGGAGGTAGATTGATCCATAGTAGGTATCTCTTTTATTTCTGATGGGTGCTGGGTTCTCTTTAGGGGATCCTGAAAAAAAAATTTTTGTTAATTGTCAAATAATTGAAATAAGTAGCTGTATCATTTGTTGTCCAGTCTCTACATAATTGGCAAGTTCAGAGCTTGTCTCAAGTCCTGGTTAGAGTAGTTTGTGAGGCTAGTTCATCTCAGTTAGTCACCTCAAAACTGTCCTGAATAGTCTGTGTCCAAAGCTGATCTCTGATTGGTGTTTGTCAGCCTACTGGTGTTGTCATAGTCTATATAAAATTATTGTGGGGCTCTGTCTTCCTTTTAAAGACTTCAAAGGTCAAAGTTAGGCATTGTCATGGTTCACTGTAGAACACAGATAAAAAACTCAAACCCAAAACAATGTACAGGCAGATAGATAAAGTCTTTATTTCTATAATTAATTAGTACTTTATATGATCTTTAATATCGTGACAAAGAATTAAAAAATATATTACTCTTATAAACTGAGGTAATATTTATGTAAAAAGATTATAATATTAGTAGCAGTAGAGTAGCCCCTAAGTTTTGATTATTCTTCAGTCCCATATCAGGTGGCTCTTCTGATATGATGCAGAGATTTTGCATTTTCCTTTAACAAGCATGCTTGGGCTTAGAGAAGGAGAGAGCCATACTCCAACTCCAAAGTCAGCTTTAATTCATAATTGAACTGGAACTTCAACTTTTCTTAGAAATTAAGAGATATAGATGTTAGGCAGTGAGATTTTTACCCTGTAGAGTATATTGGTACCAACAGATCCAATACTCCTTTGCTTGTAAATTTTTTTTCTGGATAGCCTTCCCTTCTGCTTTAGATGTCTATTTGTCTAAGGTCTTTTGACTTCTTGAAGATGAGTATTTCTAGTTTTCTGTAAAGACAAAAACAAAACCCTGCCCTGACCATTGTTTGGTGAGTTTTTCTTACAACTTAAAGAATTGTCATTTCCCTTTATTAAAAAGTTTCTTCTATTTGAATAGAATCTTTATTTTTGGTGATATCCACAGCTTTTCTTCTCCTTCAGAAACAAAACTGAAAGCCCTTCCCTAACGTAGAACATATCCTAGTTTACATTTTGAGGTCAACACATCTTTGAAGTAGACAGGCTGATTTAGCCTAGTAGTTTTTTCTATAGTCCAAATTCTTTCTGTAGCTGTTGTTTCTTTCTCATTGGCATTGAGAAAATTTAAAGTTAATAAAGCATTATGTAATTTATTTCTGGGGGACTTGGTTACTTCTTTTTGTTTATTTATCATATCCCTTAGAGTTCAATTTGATCTTTCTATGACTGCTTGCCCTGTAGGATTGTGTGGTATACTTGTAATATGCTTAATATTATAATAAGCAAAAAATTGTTTTATTTTACTAGAGACATATGTTAGTCTTAATTTGTACAGGTATTCCCATGGTGATTGTAGCTTCTAGCAAATTGTGATTACAGAATCAGCTTTTTAAAAAAAAAAAAAAAACAAAAACAAAAACGCAAAGCAGTTGCTTATTGAAATCCTGAATGCATATCTATTGTATGATGTACATATTTTAATTTTCCAAATTCTGTACGATGAAATACATCCATAGTCTCTCAAGAATTCAATTTACTTGAGTATGCCACTACACTTACCTTTCTAAACATCACTAGCCATAAGCCATGGGGCTTTTGTTTTGTTGTTTGTTGCTTGTTTTGTTTTATTTTGGAAAGTACTACATGTGTCATAGTAGTTTCTCAAAAGGAAGATTTAGAAATCTGTCAGTACAGAGGTGGGCTAAAATAAATGTTTTCCTGCCCAGAGACATTTCCTTTAAGTTCTATGGTGTCAAATCTCTTCTGCTTTCAGTTACTCACTACCTTTTTATTCTCTTTCCTCCATCTTTAAATTTGTCACTAAATCATTTACATCTCTCTTTTACTAGGGAGTATTGTTGTTACACGTTTGCAGAATTTATGGCTTAGCTAGTTAGAATATCATCACATCACAGCTGCTCTGGAAATAGTTTTACGTGCTGTATATCTAAGTCCAGATGTCATTTCAACTCAAACCCAAGTAGATTATACCTTGGTCACTACTGACAATGAAACCCAGCTCCAGGGAGATGGCTTAGTTGGTAAAGTACTTGTCATGCAAACATAAGAACCCAAGTTCAGAACTCCAACACTGACATAAAAGCTAGACCATTAGTATGTGCCTATAATCCTGACTTTACAGAGGCAAAGATAGGCAGATCCCCAGTTTGCTGGTGTAGCCAGAAGTTTCTGGCCCAAGGTCTGGACCTGCCGTCACACAGCTGCTTAGTCCCAATAATCACACAAAGGCTTCTTTTAATTAGAAACTGTTCAGCTTATGGTTTAGGTTCATTACTCTTTTTTTTAAAAAAAAAAAACTTTATTTATTTATTTATTTGCCTTGGTGTTTGCCTGGAACTGGAACTACAGACAGTTGTTAGCTGCCATGTGGGTGCTGGGAATCGAACCCAGGTCCTCTGGAAGAGCAGACGGTGCTCTTAACCGCTGAGCCATCTCTCCAGCCCCGGTTCATTACTCTTTTAGCTTAACCCAACTCATTTTTTTAAATCTGTGTTTTGCCACATGGCTTGTGACTTACCTGTGTTTCTTTACATCTTGCTTTCCTGGGTAGCAGCTCGCAGAGCCTCTCCTGGCTCCTGGCTCTGCCCTCCTTTTCCTTTATCTATTTTTGGAATTCCCACCTGCCTCTAAACTGCTTCGCCATAGGCAAAACAGTTCCTTTATTATCCCATGGTAGTTGACGGTGTATGGAAAGACATCCCACATCATGCTGGCTGTTTAGTTTTGATGAATTGGTGAGCTCCAAGTTCAGCTAGAGACTATGTCTCAAAGCAAAAGATGGAAAGCAATAGAGGAAGATACCTAACATCAGCTCTTGCTTTCCACATTACACATACATGCACATGCATGTGCACCTATACACACATACACAACAAGTCTTGCAGAGCATGATGGTACATACCTGTAGTTCTATCTGCTTGGTTTGCTGAAGCAGAAGGATCATAAATTTAAGTCCTGCCTGATCTACATAGCAAATTATGTCTTCTTAGTGAGACCCTGTTTCCAACTGAAAATGGGGATTCCAACTAAGGGTGCAGGTCAGTGATGGTGTTTGCCTAGCATAGGTTCAGTCTTCAGCACTGTCATTACTGGGAGGAAGAGAGGAGGAAGTGAGGATTGATCTAGAGACGGTTTAAATAAAATGAGAATATAAGTGCAGATCAGAGAAAAGATTTAGTGTGGCCCGTATCAGTATGTCTCCCTCCGCCAACTGGATCTAGCTTGTCCTACATTATCATCTATTCATGAAACACATTAAATATATATATATATATATATTACATTCTGTGTGTGTGTGTGTGTGTGTGTGTGTGTGTGTGTGTGTGTGGTGTCAGGGGAAGCTCATGCCAAGTGGAAATCAGGACAGCTTGCAGGACTCATTCCTCTCCTTATACCATGTGGGTTCCAGGGATTGAATTTATATCCCGGGCTTAGTGGCAAGCACTTGTACCATTTTGACAGTCCTAGACTGTCAAAGAGCAATTTCTTCTTGGATAGTCCAAGCACATATTTCATGCTGCTTCACTGTGGTGTTGGTAGAATTCATGCATATTAATATATTTTGTACTTTTTTATATTGTTTTTTTAACTATATGTTTTAAATTATTTATTTAATTATTTGCCTTGGTGTTTGCGTGGAACTGGAACTACAGACAGTTGTTAGCTGCCATGTGGGTGCTGGGAATCGAACCCCGGTCCTCTAGAAGAGCAGTCGGTGTTCTTAACTGCTGAGCCATCTCTCCAGCCCCATATTTTGTACTTTTTCTCAAAATTACCTGTCTGGCTTAGATTCAGAGAACAACTAGTTGAGGCTATAGTTTTAGGACTTTGTGATAATTATCACACATTTTCATGGTATTGAGGCTACTTGAGCCAAATACCATTCCTATTAGTCTTCATAAAATAATGTGTGCCAAACTCAAATAGCAGTGTTTCTCTTTAACTTTAAAAATAAGCAACAAAGTTCTTTTTTCAAAGAAAATTGTAGATATGCAGTCTATACCTGTGGCTTAAGGCCACACACTTATTTCTTAGCTCTCCACTAGGATGGTTCCTGAGCGGTATCTTGGAAGTCACCAAGGCTTTGTGAATGATAAAACCACAGTGACAGATTTAGATTGCAAATGCTACCATAAAGAGATGACTATGTTGTTGAATTGCCATCCTAGAACTTTAAAAATAAAAATGATATGTAAATTTTTACCCCAAATTACATTTACTATATATAAAGCAAAGCCAAGTTTTAATTTTAGTTATTATTTTAGAGCATATTATTTATATAATTTGAGAATGGAAGTGGTAATGGTGCTAACCTACTTTTCTATTCTAATTTTAAAAGTAAGTGTCATGGCAGGCATAGTATATACCTGTAATCACAATAGTCAGCAGATTTAAGCAGGAGGACTATGAGGTCAAAGCTAGACCAGACTATGTAATAAAATATTGTCTCAAACAAACTAACAAACAAAAAGCAAATTTTATATATATCAGACCTATTATTTTTTGCTTTGTTTTGAAAAGGTCCCACGCCTTATTATACAGTTGAGATTGACCTTGAATTTCTGATTCTCCTTTCTGTTTCCAGTGCTGTATTGTAGACATGTACCATCCTACCTTGCTTAAGATGCCTTTCCAATAAATTAGTTATAAGTAAAGTTTTAATATGATATGTTGTATATATGATTGCTGGGTGATTGGTTTGCTAGCTTAAATTTCTTTTTCTTTTTTTTTTTTTTTTTTTTTTTTTGTCTTTTAGTTTGCCAGGGTTTGGATACCTGATCCTGAGGAAGTGTGGAAGTCAGCAGAGCTTCTCAAAGACTACAAGCCTGGAGATAAAGTTCTCTTGCTTCACCTTGAGGAAGGGAAGGTAAGAGCTTCACCTCCATTTATTCTAGTTAGTCTGAAGTAATCGAGGGTGAAGGATAAAATCTTACTATAATTTGCTTAATTTTAATTATAATGCAAATGTTGAGTTATTCTAATATTGTTATTTACTATTTTGATAAAAATAATACCTTTACTATACATAGAGGCAAATGAAAACAAGACATGCTTTAAAATACTATTATTTTATCTTCTAGATTTATTATGATTAAAAAACTTACCTTAATGTATAATTTTAATACTAAAGATGTGCCTGTGCATCCATATTTTATGTTTAGGACAGCATTGCACTTATTTCATATTAACTAAGTTTCAGTCTAATATTTGATATTTGGGAAATACTTACTAAGGAGCTGTTATATAAAACATTTTGCTAGTCACCAGAAGACCTTAGAACCAGCTGTGTCTTTGATTGGCTGCATAATGTGAACTCATCTTGGTGCAAGAGTTTTTAATCTGTCTACTGCATTTGACAGGATGTCACACTTTTTCTTAAACAGAACTTTGTGACATTCATTTAACAAAATAATGGTCCCAATGTTGAGTGCTCAGCTTTATATGGGGCATCTATATTACCCTCTTTAGGGTTCAAAGGACACTGCAGAAGAGGGGCGAGAAAGAATGTAAGAGCTGGAGGATGTCAGGATGGGGTTGGAGTTTCTATGAAATGCTGCTTTACAGACACGAAATGGCTATTGAACCTTGAGCTCAAAGCAGCAGTGGCTGCCTGCACAAGAAAAGGCCCATAAACATTCCAGCATGGATGGAGAAGGGTTTTTATAAAGCCTCCTTCCTTGAAGAGTTACAGATAGTAAATGTTTTCTAGGGATGAGGAGTCACATTCCTCAGTGGTGTAGCACTGGTAAGTTGCTCTTCCTGGAGTTAAAACTTCCAACCCATGCTCATGCAGTTAACTCTAATAGATGTAATGGGACACACCCCTACCCCCACTCTGACTCCCACCTCCCCACAAAGGCATGAAAGTAGGAGGGGGTTTCTTAAGAAGAAAGGATTCAGTGAAAGAGAGGGGATAAGAGGAGGAATATGATTAAATTATGTTTATGTGTGTGCATGTGTGTATGATTGTGAAATAATACAAATTTTTAAAGAATTTTTAGTTTAAGCTAGATATAGTAACTTGTAGTATAAGGCTTTTGGCTTATTCCATTTCTGTATTTTAGCATATGGGAGTCTGGGGCAGGAAGACTTCAAGTTTGAGGCCCACTTGGTGGATCCAATATGAACATGTGTGTGTGTGCCTCCCCCATACATATTAATAAATAAATCTAATTTAAAAATTAAAATAAAACAAGAAAAATTATAATCTGATCAGGGAAACTTGCTATAACTACATGTAATGCTAAATAAATAGGAAATAGAAGTAGGGCAGCATTAGGATTTTTAAGATTCCTACCCTCGTTTGTTTCCCTGTTGATGTGATAAGCACCATGACTAAAAATAATTTGGGGTAAAAAGGTATTATTTCATCTTACTGCTTGTATTCCATTGTCAAGGGAAGCCAAAGTAGGGACTCAGGTCAGGAGCATGGAGATAAGAACTAAGCAGTAACCACAGAGGAATGCTACCTACTGGCTTGCTCTGAGAGAGAGCATTGCTGTCTAGACCAACCCATTAAGCTCTGCTTACAAGCATTCAGTTTTTTTCTAATACAAAGTTCCAAAGTCATCTATATCCTTCCAAAAAGCCCCACATGGTCTGTCTTTTTAGTTCCACGTTCTGTGTTAGTTGCCTTTCTGTTGCTGTATGACACACCATAAAAAAGCATCTTACAAAAGGAGAGTATTTGGGCTGAGAGTCCAGAGGGGTGAGTCTGCTGTGGTGGGAAAGCATAGCAGCAAGCAAGAGGCATTCTGGTAGGAGCAGAACGCTGCATCCACAAGCATGAAGTAGAGAGCCAACTACAATGGAGTGAGGCTGCATGTATACTCCCTCAGACCATCCATAGGGGCATACTTTCTTCAGCAAGGCACATCTCCTAAACCACCCAACAGTGTCCAGCTAGGCACCAGGTATTTAAATGTCTGAGCCTATGGGGACATTTATCATTGAAACCACAAAAATGTCAAAACAGGTATATGTTTATTTTTCAAATAATTAACTCATGCATTGAGTACTTATGTGTATCAAGCATGATTCTGACTCTTTTAAGAAAATTCTTTTTTTTTTTTTTTTTTTTTTAAGACAAGGTCTCACAATTAAGCACTGGCTGTCCTAGAACCCTATTTGTAGACCAGGCTGGCATGGATCTCACAGAGGTTCACCTTACTCTGCCTCCTCATTGAAACCCATGACACTTATTTTATTCTGTACAATAATACTACAAGTAGGGCTATTACTCTTTCCATTTTATTCGATTTTGTTATTGTTGTTTGGAGGTTAGGATTTCATGTCATGAAGGCAGTCTTCAGTCCTCTTGCCTGCATTTCCCAAGGGCTGTGATTACAGGCATATACAAACATGTCTGGTTTTGCTCTTCCTATTTTATAAACGAGTGACTGGGGTTCAAGGAGTTAAAGTGACACCCTCAGTGTTATACAGCTTCTGTAGAATAAAGTGTGATTTGACATTGGGAATTTTCTCTCATGGTCCTTGCTGACAAGCACTCTGATACTCTATAACAACAGTAAGGACTTCAGGATTTCAATAAAGAAAAGTATTAATATGGGCTGAGTTGTTAGGGAAGACTTAATAAAAGAAGGATTTTGACTCAGTCTGTGGGGCAGGAAGGAGAGAGTATTAGTTTTAAGATAGTCTCGTTGTATTGCTTCAACTCTAGGCTCAAGTAATTCTTCTGTGCTAACTAAATGAACAGCTTGCATAAATCAACATGCTTTACTTCAGCCAAGACTGGATAGTTTGATGTGACAAAGAACAAAGTAGCTACATCCTCACTGATTGAAATACATTGTGAATATTATACATATATAAGGTGATTGGAGTGGATATTTAGCAATATATGTGTTTTGGTTCAGCAAATGCATATTAAGGTAATTGCTATTAGCTACCATAACCTTGCTAAAAACTATCAAAAGATATGGTTTTTGACCTAATTTTCAGGTAAGAGGTAAACACACTTGCAATAATACAGCACAAGATATAATACAAACAAAATAAAAAATAGATTAGAGGAATGTATGTATGAACAGAGGGAGCTTAGTGAGTCAGGTAGATACTTGATGAAGGATAAGCAGAGGTGACATTTCATTTCAGCCACCATTGAAAGCATGGCCATAGACTGGAAAGACATACGTAGTAAAGAACAAACTGTATTGTTAGGATGTGAAATGAGGATGGCATGCAAACTAAATACAAATGGACTGGACATTGTAAGTGTAAGTCTTACCTGATACCTGTTCTTATTATGTATAGTTTTACTGTGTCAGAGTTAAATCCTTTCCTTTTATTTTTCCAATAGAGGAAAATGTTGTGGAATATTTGTTTACACTGTGTAAAGATGCGTCAGTGTGCTTGGTTTAATAAAGAGCTGAATAGCCAATAGCTAGACAGGAGACAATAGGCAGGACTTCCAGGCAAAGAGTGGAACTCGGGATGAATCTAGGTACCGGGATGCCAGCAAGACACTGAAGAAGTCTAACATAGGGTATGGAGGAGAGCTAACTGAGCCACATGGCAGAACAAAGGTGAATAAAAACAGGTTAATTTAGGTTATAAGAGCTAGTGGGGAAAAGCCTAAGCTAGGGCCAAGCTTTTATAATTAATAATAAAAAGAAATACCACAAGGTACTTGGTATTTTTGATAAAACTCTTGTACTTCATGAGTGTAGGAGAACAATTACAGTATTTTAAAATACAAATAGTGTAGTTTGTGTTTCATAGAAGGCACCATGGATATGTATTTAAGGAAAACATAGCTGAGACATGTTAACTTGGTAAAGAATTAGAACAAATTTAGAAAGCACGTAATGTCAAATTACAGAATTACAATAGCCAACATTTATTATTTATCTGCTTCATAGTATTAGGCACTCTGTTAGGCCTATTGGGCTGTATATATTAATGTCAGTTCACAGCTCTATGGGTTGGTAGGTGAAATTTTTAGTATTTGCGAAATAAGGAAACAAAAGTTCAGAGGCATCACATAGATTTACCTAAAGCAAGTCATCAGCCTGGTGTAGTCATTGCACACCATAGTCCCAACACTTGGGAAGTACAGTAGAGAATTAGAAGCTTGTAAGTTATCCTTAACTATTTAGGGCCAGCCTGGTGTACATGAAATCCTGTGTTTCAAGAAAAAAAAAGAGGAGGAGGAGGAGGAGGAGGAGGAGGAGAAATTCTTAGAGCAGGGTATACATAAGAAAAATAGTCAAAGTTTCCCTGCAACTAACCAGTTTTCTTTTTAGGAAATACAGTATTTTAGGTCCTAGAATACAATAGAAAAAACATGGTCTTTGCAGTACTCGAAGTGCACGTGTATTTGATAATAACTAGTCATTTCAGAGAAGCAGATTATATCCCTTCCAAGAGCACATTTTCATAAGCATGTTATAGATGACCCTTGCCTTGCTAGTATCGTCCTAGTTCCATTTTCTTCCCACACTGACCAGATAACTGCCCCTCCCACAAAGACTGAGAAGAACATTCTGGGATGCTCTTCTGCTGTTCTGGAGCCATAGGATGAATTTTACTATTAAACCATGATGATTGTGAGCATTTCTAAAGTCCCACATCCACCAGGACTTGCTAACAGTCCATACTTTCATACTATTTAGATAGAAACAGAACAGGTAAATGAAGTTCCTGGCCCCAAACATTACATTGTAGGTGAGTAGGCAAGCAGAATACAGTGAGGGGAATTTAAAGCACTCAGATTGGAACAGTAAGGAAACAGTTATAGATTAACAGAGTCAATGCAATGAGCAATCAGCCACAGAAAAGGACCTGGAGAAGCAAATGGAGGGAAAGGACACAAAGCATCATTTCTTTCCTGTATGGCAATCCATTCATACCTGATTTGAATATTTGACCTCTCTGTACATCTTCAGTAGTAACAAACTAGCAATGTTCCATTATAATTGAGCTTATCTTTCCCCCTTTTTATTTGTCTTATACTATTTGTCCTTAATATATAGAAGAGTGTCAGCTTTTATAATTGGAATGTCAAAAAGTCCCATATGCCTGATTTTATAATACATAGTATCTTAAAGTTATTTTGACATTTAGTGCTCATATTCATATATGTGTGCATATATGCATTCAGCCATGATGTACATATGGAGGTCAGAGGACAGCTTTACTATGTGGTAATCAAACTCAGGTCATCAGGTTAGCTGCTAAAAGCTTTACCTACTGAGCTATCTCTCTAGCCCACATGGTATTTCTTAGTGTTTGGGGTCAGACGTCTCATTAAAACCTAATGAAAAGTATGAATCATTGGTCCCAAATATGTACACACAGTGTGGGACATAGTATCAAGGAATTCTTAGGGTTCTTAGACATTCAGAAATCTTAGGGGTTCTTAGAGTGTGCCAAGCATTGCTTCTTTAATTTTTGCCACAACTTTTCGAGCTATTTTTGTTAAACCATTTCACAACTGAGAGATTTAGTTTAAATAATGCACACAAAAGCACATAGAAGTTAAATGTCAGTATTGGAGTTTGAATCCAAGTCAGTCTGACTCTAGAGCTAAGCTATATACTGTCTATCTTTTCTTATACATAGGATGAAGAGAGAGATGAGAATCCATCTAATGGCTAAAATTTTCTAGGTAAAAATCTCTAGGCTCTGACTTCAACTGTATTAACAAAAATTATTTACAGTGGGGCTGAAGAGATGGCTCAGTGGTTAAGAATATGTATTGCTCTTCTAGAGGACCAGAGATTCGTTTCTTCACCTGCATTGGGCAGATCAGACTTATAATTTTAATTCCAGGAAGTCCAGTGTCCTTTGTAGACTCTGGACAACCACATCATGTGCACACATACACCCTCACACACTACACACACATGCATACATGCATAATTAAATATGAAAACAAAATCTTAAATTATTCATACAGATTCGTCTGAAAAAGAAGCCACTTCTTACTGTTCACTATTTTTACAGTTTTTTTGATAATGGAAAAATGAGAGGAAACCAAGAGAAAAATCAGAAATAGAAAATAATCAAGTACATAGGTCTGTTTCATGCTCATCTTTATTGACATAGATGTTGCATCTTCCTTCCCCAGGATTTGGAATACTGTCTAGATCCAAAGACCAAGGAGCTGCCTCACTTACGGAACCCTGACATACTTGTTGGAGAAAATGATCTCACAGCCCTCAGTTATCTTCATGAGCCTGCTGTGCTGCATAATCTCCGAGTTCGCTTCATCGACTCCAAGCTTATTTATACATATTGTGGTAAGTGCTATACTGATGAGCCGAGAGCTTTCCTTTGGTGGATGTAGTGATGGAAATGTACATAGAGAGAGCCAGCTTGGTTGATTTTTTTTTTCTTTTTCTTTTTCTTTTTAAGCATTAAATTTATTTATTTATTTTTTAAGGATTAAACATAAATGGCAAATTCTTAACCAAATTAAACAAAAAAGGGAAGACTTACTTCAATAAAACTAGAAATTGAAACACAAACATTATAACAGATATGAATGAAATTCCCAAAAATGATAAGGACATACATTTTAAATTTGTTTCGATAAATTCAAGATTCTGAAAAAAACTGGTGAGTTTTTAGGTAGCAAAATTAAACCTAAATTCAATGAATGATTTTAACAAATGCATACTTGTAATCTTGAAATACTTAAAATACTCCATACTAAAAATAAAAAATAGCAATAACAAAAACAAACACAAGAAAATATGAACTTAATACAGAATTCTACTATAACTTAAAACTAAGACAAATACATATCATATTATTCCATAAAACTTAAAAAAATAAACCAAGCCTTTAAAAGTTACAAAGCCAGTGATATTAATCATAGTATTTCTTTTTTTAAAAAAATGTTTTCATATATATTTATTATTTGGTGTTTTTACATCATGCACCCCATCAAACTCAGATATCACACCTCTCAGTATCATGCCCACTCTTATGATCTCTCCATTTACAAAACCGCCCATTCATGCTGCTCATTTGCTTACTAGAGCATAATTAAACTCCCTGTGGCCAGACCCTTAAAGAAAACAAATCTTTCCTTACCCACTCCTCTGCCAGAAGCCATCAATGCAGAAGTGAAGCATTGTGTCATTTAGCTATGTTCTGGTCTTGAGTTCTTGTGTATAATGACATCTCTTTTTATATATATATTTTTTAAAGTCCACTAATGAGTGAGTACATCCCCTGCTTTTCTTTCTGGGATTGTGATACTTCATTCAGGAGGATATTCTTCATATCCATCCATTTGCCTGCAAATTTTAGAGTATCATTTTTTTTTCTCAACTGTTGAGTAGTACTCTATTGTGTGGATGTACCATAATTTGTTAATCCATTCTTCAGTTGAGGGGCATCTAGGTTGTTTCCAGGTTCTTGCTATTACAAATAATGCTGCTATGCGTCTTTAGGGTATATGCCCAGAAGTAGTATTGCTGGATCCTTGGGGAGACCAATTTCCTTCATGAATATTGATGCTAAAATTATCAACAAAATTCTAGAAAACTGTATACAACAATATATAAAAAATATCATCCACCATGACCAAGTAGGCTTCATCTCTGAAATGCAGGGATGGTTCAACATACGAAAAACTGTAAATGTCATCCATCATATAAAGAAACTGAAGGAAAAAAACACATGATCATATCCTTAGATGCTGAAAAAGCCTTTGACAAAATCCAATACTCCTTTATAATAAAAGTCCTGGAGAGATCAGGAGTACAGGAAAAATATCTCAATATAATAAAGGCGATTTACAAGAAGCCGACAGCCACCATCAAACTCAATGGAGAAAAAGTCAAAGCAATCCCACTAAAATCAGGAACTAGACAAGGATGTCCTCTCACCCCTTATCTATTCAGTATAGTTCTCTAAGTTTTAGCTAAAGCAATAAGCGAACGAAAGGAGATTAAGGGGATACAAATTGGTAAAGAAGAAGTGAAGCTATATTTGCAGATGATATGATTGTATACATAAGTGACCCACAAAATTCTACCAGGGAACTCCTACAGCTGATAAACACCTTCAGCAATGTAGCAGGATACAAGATAAACTCAAAGAAATCAGTAGTCCTCCTATACACTAAAGACAATAGGGGTGAAAAAGAAATAAGGGAAACATCACCCTTTATAATAACTGCAAATATCATTAAATACCTTGGTGTAACTGTAACCAAAGAAGTAACAGATCTATTTGACAAAAATTTTAAATCACTGAAAAAAGAAATTGAAGAGGATATGAGAAAATGGAAAGCTCTCCCATGCTCCTGGATAGGTAGGATCAACATAGTGAAAGTGGCAATTCTACCAAAAGTGATCTACAGATTCAATGCACTTCCCATCAAAATTCCAACACAATATTTTACGGACCTTGAAAGAACAATACTCAACTTCATTTGGAATAACAGGAAAGCCAGGATTGCCAAAATAATTTTGTTCAACAAAAGAACCTCAGGGGGCATCACCATCCCCGACTTCAAGTTATACTATAGAGCTACAGTAATAAAAATAGCCTGGTACTGGCATAAAAACAGACTTGTGGATCAATGGAATCAAATTGAGGATCCAGGCATTAACTCAAAAACCTATGGACACCTGATCTTTGACAAAGAGGCCCAAAATATTCAGTGGAAAAAAGATAGTATATTTAACAAATGATGTTGGCATAGCTGGTTGGTAGTATGTAGAAAAATGCAAATAGATCCAAACCTGTCACCCTGCACAAAACTCAAATCCAAGTGGATCAAAGACCTCAGCATAAACCCAGCCACTCTGAAAAGAAAGTGGAAAATATCCTTCTACGAATTGGCACAGGCAACCACTTCCTAAATATAACACCAGTGGCACAGACACTAAGAACAACAATCAATAATTAGGACCTCCTGAAACTGAGAAGCTTCTGTACAGCCAAGGACACTGTCAATAGGACAAAATGACAGCCTACAGAATGGGAAAAGCTTTTCACCAACCCTACAAGTGATAGATATATCTCTAAAATATATTAAGAACTCAAGAAACTAGAGCCCAAAATCTTGAATAACTCAATCAAAAAATGGGGTTCAGATCTAAAAAGGGAATTCTCAGCAGAAGAATTACGAATGGCTGAAAGGCATTTGAAAAAGTGTTCAACATTTTTAGCCGTCAGAGAAATGCAAATCAAAACAACTTTGAGATACCACCTTACACCTGTCAGATTGACTAAGATAAAAGACACAGATGACAGCCTATGCTGGAGAGGTTGCGGAGCAAGGGGACCACTCTTCCATTGTTGGTGGGAGTGTAAGCTTGTTCAGCCTCTTTGGAATGCAATATGGTGGTTTCTCTTTCCATTTTCTTACATCCTCTTCAGTTTTTTTCTTCAGAGATTTAAAATTTTTGTCAAACATATCTGATATTTGTTTGGTTATAGTTACACCAAGATATTATTGCTATTTGCAGCTATTATAAAAGGTGATGTTTCCCTTATTTCTTTTTCAGCCCTTTTATCTTTAGTGTATAAGAAAGAGGGCTCCTGATTTCTTTGAGTTGATCTTGTATCGTGCTACATTGCTGAAGGTGTTTATCAGCTGTAGAAGTTCGCTGGTAGAATTTTGTGGGTCACTTATGTATACAATCATATCATCTGCAAATAGAGATACATACAAAAATCACTTCAAAGTTACCAGAAAGATTTACTAGTATTCACTAGATGGTTACATTTCATGCTAAATAACGTTATTTTTGAATTTACATGATTTCTTTCAACATAAAAAGTACGGGTCCATCTTTTGGACCCTTCCCTTCCAGTCATGTCAGATTCAGTGCTGAAAGTCACCTGTTCTTTTTTTCTCATAAAAACCATGAAGAGTAGATGTCCACAGACTAGCATTTGGGGTGCAAGGTTAGTGCTACCTTTATACTCCCAGGACTTTAGACACCCGGGATTGACACATTGTTGTGAGTCCGTGTCCTTCCTGCAGTGTTAGCTGCCAGCAGCCCAGCTCATGATGGTTTTCTTGGAAGTGAGGCTTGAACATGTGTGCACAGCTACAGTTCTCCCCACAGTCCCATCTGTCTTTGTTTTTCTCTGCTCTATTTTGTTCATATTTATTTCCTCCCACTTTTCTGGCTCTTCTTCCTTGTGATCTTCCTTCTTTCTTATTAATCATGGCTATTCTGAGGTCCAGATCTGGGTGTTCAATCATCCTCATTTGTTCTTGTGGTTTGCTGACCACGTGATGCTTATCTTGTCTTTACTATTGTCTATTTAAGCAGGCTCAGCTACTTTTTCCTCTCCAGAGAATTTGTCTTACATATTGTTAACATAACCTTTTTTCTCCATATTATTTAGTTTTCCATATTTCTCTTCAATTCATATTTTCAAATTTATTTTATGTATATGAGTGTTTTGTCTGCATGTATGTATGTACTCCACATGTGTAGTGTATCAAGTGCCTCTGGAGGTCAAAAGAAGTTATTAGATACCCTAGAATTGGAGTTACAGATGGTTATGAACCATTGTGTAGTGCTGGGAGTTAAACCCAGATCCTCTGCAAGAGCAGTGCTCTTAGCCACTGAGCCACCTCTCTGGCCCCTCAATTTATTTTTTTGCACATTTGCCAGATTTTTCTGTTTTTTTTTTTTTTCTTTTGAGACACTATCTTCTGTAGCCTAGACTGTCTTGGAACTCATTATATAGCTGAGGATAACCTTGAACTTCTGATCCTTTACCTGTCACCACTTTCTGTGGCATTTAATATTATTCAAAAACATGTGTTTTGTGGTGTAGAACAGTGTTCATGTAGAATCATAATGATTCTAGGATATATTTTAGTTTTTTTTCTGTTTTAAGTGAATGACTGACTACCAGTGTGATAGCCTTCTAAAAGAAAACCCTTTGAATGAATAGCTGCTTATTTCATTGGATGAATTTCTAGAAATGAACTTTCAAATTTTTTATTTTCTTATTTGTATGTACGCACACACACACTCACACAAGCATTTAGGTATTTGCAAAGTCTTGAAGAGGGTCTGATTCAGGAGCTGGAGTTACAGGTAGTTGAGAGCTGCCTGACATGGGTGCTGGAAACTGAACTCAGCAAAGATCATCAAGTACTCTTTACCCCTGAATCATCTCTTCAGCCTCCGTTTTAAAAACAAAATATGAAGATATTTAAATTGTTTAAAACATTGTTACTTTTTTGTTCCACAATGGGGATAAATCCCAGAGCTTTCCAAATGATTGATAAGTCCTGTGCTTCTCAGCTCCATCTCTATCCAAGTCACATTATTTTAGGACTATGTATAATTTTTTAGGATGCCAAAGACTGTGGCATATTTTGATGTTTGAGCAATTCATTAGCTTAATGTGAACTAAATATAAACAAGGTTTTGTGCTCCTTTAATTCATCAGGGTTGATGTGCCCATCTGGATATCATTGATTTAATTTTCTTTGTCACCTTCCTCCCCTAGGAATAGTCCTAGTAGCTATAAATCCCTATGAACAGCTTCCTATTTATGGAGAAGATATTATTAATGCATACAGTGGCCAGAACATGGGTGACATGGATCCTCACATCTTTGCTGTAGCTGAAGAGGCTTATAAGCAAATGGCAAGGTTGGTAGAAACTTCTATTATCATTTCATGGTTCTTGTTAGCTACAATAATTAATTCTTTGCTGTGTCATGGATATTTAAAGAGAATAAGAACTTGTAAATAATTACCCCATACATAGATTGGCCAATTTGTCTCAGATTGTCGGGACTATTTAATTAAATATTAAAATTTCACATTTATAAATAGATTATATAGTTTGTTTTTAAATTGCCTTTGGAAACTCATCATGCTCCTGTGACTGCAAGGACAGGCATTGTGTTTTAAAAGTGAGAGAATCAGAGTTTAGTAGTAACCTTAGTAAGAAGTGCTGCATGAGTTCTGTTTGTAAGGAAAGAAACTCAGAGCCAGATAATCGGGGAAAGGCTGAAATATCAGAGAGCGGAAACACCACAGTCAAATCTCACCCATCTATCTTTCAGCTTCCTCCGCCTTGCTCCTGGTGCTTCTAATTGCTGCTGTTTTCCTAAACCTGCCTTAAGTATCCTTCTCACCAGCTGTATCCCATCCAGGTTAAGATTAAAGGAGTGAGCTACTCTATTTGGTAGTCAGCCTTGAACTCACAGAAACACAGAAAGATCTCTGTTCCTGGAGTTATGGGATTAAGGTCACCACTCCTGGCTTTCCTTGTGCTGCAATTAAATGTGTGTGCCATTGAAGTGCAGCTGTTTGGTCTTGTACTCACAGAGATCCAGAATTCCTGGAGCTATGAGTTACCACTGCTCTGTTATCCCTGGAACTCCTGGAGCTACCTCTGCCTAGATTTGACTGTGGGTTGATCTCTTGATATTCCAGGTTTTATTAAATATGAAATGTATCACCACAAAGAAGTGATTTCTCTAATGTCACTCAGCAAAGGAACAGATGAACTAAAAGACTTATGAGCTGAAAAAATAAATTATCTATAGCAATTAAAATATATGATAGAACATCAGTTATATGCATTTAAGGAACATATGGCAAGTGTGTCTTATCACCCACAAAGCCCTAACAGTTTGAGGCTAGAGACTGGGAACTAAAAGCACTCTCAGGATAAGATTATACTCTGAATAATAAATGGTATGTTGTAATGTGAAAGGATGAGTGCATAGAAAAAAATTAACTAATTTCTTCTTTTTACAAGGAGGAACTTGGTAAAATATGATGTGGGAAATCCTCAAACAGTTTAAAAAAATAGAAAGGAAACTAACACTATAGATGCTTTTATTTTCTCTTTTGCAACCAGTGTACATTTGGGGCCAAAATATGACAGAATTTTAGAATTATTTCAATGAAAGAGCCCATAGAAGTTTTAATAATAATAGTACCTTTTAATAATAATAATAGTACTTCTAATAAGAGCTAAAGTTAACTGTACACTCTCCCTACAGGGTATTGATTAGTTACTTTTAATTTACTAACATAATTTATCTTCACAACAACTTTTTGACTTTGGTGTTGTTATTAAATTTCATATTAAATTAAAACTTCATTTACAATTGATGAAACAGGCTCAGGGAAGTTGTATCATTTTTTTAAGTCTCATCAATAAGAAGATGAACTTTCAAATTTAATTAGTCTGATACAAAAATGTTATATTAAATATAAAGTTACTAAATGAATTAACAATATATAATGTGCTACCTTATGCTTGATACTGCTATAAAATGGTAATGATGATCCAAAGTTTAAAGCTTAACATTGAGAAAACTCCTATCTCTCAGTCCATTTTCTCTAAGCTAAACAAGCACTTGGCTTTTGTAGTTCTGGAACATTGCCATGCAGCACTGACCCAATCAGTGCAGCCTGAGACCACTAGTTAGAAGGAAATTGATCTCTAAAGAATTTTATAATACTTAAAGAATTATACAACTTTTCAGAAAATACTTTCTTTGGCTCGAGGAATCAAAGCAAGAGCCTTGCATATGCTAAGCACATTTTCAGACCTAATACTGTTCTTAAATCTGAAAGCCTGACTCTTTCATCATTGTTGTGGCAATTCTCAAATGTCAGTAGGTTTGGCTTGCTTCCTGGCATTCTCCTCACTCCATAATATTTCCTGTGAGTAAATCAGTGTAATTTCTTAACTGAACATTGTTGTTTGTCTTTGCCTAATTTTCTCTTATAGTTTGAAGATATGCTTCAATTAGGATAACTATTACTTACTTTAATAAATCTGCACCCACAAAATCTGCTACATTCACCAAGCAGAGTATGCCTGCTTTAACTTAGTCAGAAATCAGTGCTGCAGAATTATTTTTTACCCTTTTTTCCTTACCAAATAAACATGCCTTCTTTCCCAGATGTGAATATTGGTGTTTCACATCACCACTGTTCCTACAAAGCCCTCACATCTTTAGTAAAGATACACTTCATCATTACTGACAGAAATTTCATAATTACAATCCAAAAACCTGCCACTATCCTGGACATGGTTCAGCAGGAAACTAGATAAAAGTTCCACCCGCCTCCCCACTCAAAGCCTGGTAAAGAATAAAAGCAAATAAGACTTATGTTTGTTGCCTATCAATAGAGTGATTGATTAAACTGGGAATGTTATTATAGCAATGCTAATTTTCCTGATTTTGTTCATTTTAAATTGGTAAGAACAAATCTCTACCTAGGAAACGTATTGTGGAGGTGTTTACAGTCTACACTCAAGTTGTTGCAGAAAATATTGGACTGAGAGAAAAGTGAAACATAACAAGCTCCTTGATTTGAGGAAAGCATAAGCAGTAATTTATTTTACTATGTATGTAGTTTTCTACAAGTTTGAAATCACATCAGACTAACTTTTCAATAACAAAACAGAGCAAGCTAAGGTAGAACTCAGGAGATGAGGTAGGAGGTTAATTGGTGATCTGAGTGAGGAATGACAATTTTGTTGAGAATATTTATGAGGATGGTGAGAAGAAAGAGGTTCTGAATATATCTTTAAGATGGAACTGTGGGGAAAACCTGGCTGATGCAGGGTAAGAGAGAAGTGGGAGTCAGGATGATGACAGGATTTGATCTGAGAGTTACAAGGTGAGCAGTTCTCTTTCTAGAGATGGAGAGGTTATAGAAAGAGTGAGTTGTGTGTACATGTGGGGGTAAGTGGTAAGAAGTGGGCTTACATCTTAGCTCATTTATTTATTCCACAAGAATGTTTTATTTGCATGTATGTATGTGCGCCATGTTGGTGCAGTACCTGAGGAAGCCAGAAAAGGGCCTGGTGGTAAGTGCCTTTACCTGTAGAACCATTGTGATAGCACCATTACAGGCTTTTTTAATTAGAAATTGACATGTCCTAGCTCCATTCTAAACATGCTCCTTAGAGAACAGTGTCCTTGTGACATACTGTCTCACTGCTACTTTTAGTGAGTCTGTTGACTTCTAGCTGAGAAAAGGCAAATGGAGTTCAGTGTTTTTCCTCTTGTATTCCTTTTCTCATATTCCTGTTTTTTCTCATCTTAAAATTATTTGTGTATAATGTTGTAGTGTGTGTGTGTGTGTGTGTGTGTGTGTGTGTGTGTGTGTGTGTGTGTGTGTGTGTTAACACAGAGGAACACTTGGGGGAATCAGTTCTTTCTCCATGTGAATTTCAGGAATGGAGCTGAGTTCATCAGACTTACTACTAAGCCACCTGACTGCCTTCAGAGCCATGTCACTGGCCCCTGATTGTTTTCCTTTACTAAAATCACAGTATTATTTTAATTAAAACATTAGTCATGTGGTGTGGTATTATCTTAATTTTATATATTTCCTGTCCTTTGTGAATCATAGACCAATATTCCTAAGTTTCACTTACAGTTTTGATTGAAAAAAGGTCTTAATACTGTCTAATTAACCTTAACATAGTTGGAAAAAAAGCTATTTGTACTAATTTCTTCTCTTCCAATAACCATAGAACTTAAATCTCAGGATCTATGTTTAATTAGCTATAAAATGAAACAGTTTCACAAATGGTCTACCTTAACCTTATAGTGTTCTGTGAAATGTATTTGTTACTGTTATGTATGATAGGATTAATTCATGGGTCTTATTCTTTTTTAAAATTTTTATTTATGAAATAAAGTCTTTTTTTATCTATGTATCCCCTTGCTCCCCCTCCCAATCCTTCCCAGTCAGCCTTCAGCCTCCCTCCTCTCCATTCCCCCATCCCCTCCCCAGAAAGGGCAAGAAGTTCCAAGGTGGATCAGTCAGCATCCATCCGATTATCTCATCTGAGGGAATTCTGCTGAGAATTCCCTTTTTAGTTCCGAATCCCATTTTTTAATTGGGTTATTTAGGGTTTTGGGTTCTAGTTTCTTGAGTTCTCTATATATTTTAGAGATCAGTCCTCTGTCATTTGTTGGGCTGGTGAAGATATTTTCCCATTCTGTAGGCTGTTATTTTGTCTTATTGACTGTGTCCTTGACCTTACAGAAGCTTCTCAGTTTTAGGAGGTCCCACTAATTGTTCTTAGTGTCTGTGCTATTGGTGTTATATTTAGGAAGTAGCCACCTGTGCTAATGTGCCAATGTCTTCGACAGTATTTCTATCAAAGGTCAGTGTAGCTGGTTTCATGTTGAGGTCTTTGATCTACTTGGATTTGAGTTTTGTGAAGGGTGATAGGTTTGGATCTATTTGCATTCTTCCACATAGTACCATGGCAACAGCATTTTTTGAAGATACTGTCTTTTTTCCACTGAATATTTTTGGCCTCTTTGTCAAAAATCAGGTGTCCATAGGTGTGTGGGTTAAGGTTCTGGTCTTTGATTCAATTCCATTGATCCACAAGTTTGTTTTTATGCTACTACCAGGCTGTTTTTATTACTGTAGCTCTATAGCATAGCTTGAAGTCAGGGATGATGATGCTTCCTGAAGTTCTTTTACTGAGCAGGATTATTTTGGCAATCCTGGGTTTCCTGTTATTTCAAATGAAGTTGAGTATTGTTCTTTCAAGGTCTGTAAATAATTGTGTTGAGATTTTGATGGGGATTGTATTGAATCTGTAGATTGCTTTTGGTGGAATTGCCACTTTTACTATGTTGATCCTACCTATCCAGGAGCATGGGAGATCTTTCCATTTTCTGATATCCTCTTCAGTTTCTTTCTTTAGTGACTTAAAGTTTTTGTTGAACAGGTCTGCTACTTCTTTGATTAGAGTTATGCCAAGATATTTAATGCTATTTGCAGTTATTATAAAGGGTGATGTTTCTCTTATTTCTTTTTCAGCCCTTTTATCCTATTGTTTTTTTTTTGTTTTTTTTTTTTTTTTTTTTTTTTTTTTTTTTTTTTTTTTTTTTTTTTTTTTTTTTTTTTTTTTTTTTTTTTTTTTTTTTTTTTTTTTTTTTTTTTTTTTTTTGTTTTTTTTTTTTTTTAGTTAATCTTGTACCCTGCTACATTGCTTAAGGTGTTTATCAGATGTAGGAGTTCCCTGGTAGAATTGTGGGATCACTTATGTAAATAATCATATCATCTGCAAATAGAGATAGTTTGACTTCTTTCTTTCCAGTTTGTATCCCTTTTAATCTCCTTTTGTTCTCTTATTGCTTTAGCTAGAACTTGGAGAGTTATATTGAATAGATAAGGAAAAAGATGACAGCCCTATCTTGTTCCTGATTTTAGTGGGATTGCTTTGAATTTTTCTCCATTTAGTTTGATGTTGGCAGTTTGTTTGCTGTATATCATCTTTATTATATTTAGATATTTTCCCTGTATTCCTGATCTCCTCAGGACTTTTATCATGAAAGAGTATTGGATTTTGTCAGAGGCTTTTTCTGTGTCTAATGAGATGGTCATGTGTTTTTTTTTTCTTTCAATTTGTTTATATGATTGATAACATTCACAGTTCTTCATATGTTGAACCATCCTTGAATCTCTGGGATGAAGCCTACTTGATCGTGGTGGATGACTTTTTTTTTAATGTGCTGTTGGATTCAGTTTGCCAGAATTTTATTGAGTATTTTTGCATCAATGTTCATGAGAGATATTTGGTCTGTAGTTCTCTTTCTTTGCTGCATCTTTGTGTGGCTTGGGTATCAGGGTGATTGTGGTCTTATAAAAGGAGTTCAACAATGTTCCTTCAGTTTCTATTATATGGGACAGTTTGAGAAGTATTGGTACTAGTTCTTCTTTGAATGTCTGGTAGAATTCTGCACTGAAACTATCTGGTCCTGGGCTTTTTTTTTTTTTTAACTTGGGAAACTTAATAATGGCTTCAATTTCCTTTGGGATTATCAGTCTGTTTAGGTCTTTAATCTGATCTTGATTTAATTTTGATAAGTGGTACCTGTCCAGAAAACTGTCTATTTCTTCTAGGTTTTCCATTCTAGTAGAGTATAGATTTTCAAAGTATGACCTGATAATTCTCTGAATTTCCTGGGTGTTTATTTTTATATCTCTTTCATTTCTGATTTTGTTAATTTGGATACTCTCTCTCTCTGCTTTTTGGTTAGTTTGGATAAGGGTTTATCTATCTTGTTGACTTTTTCAAAGAACCAACTCTTTGATTCATTGATTCTTTGTATTGTTCTCTTTGTTTCTATTGTATTGATTTCAGCCCTGGGTTTGATTATTTCCTGCCATCTACTCCTTGTAGGTGAGTTTGCTTCTAATTGCTCTAAAGCCTTTAGCTGTGCAGTTAAGACTCTTGTGTGGGATTTCTCTAGGTTTTTCATATAGGCATCTAGTGCTATGAGTTTTTCTCTTAAGACTACTTTCATTGTGTCTCATAAGTTTGGGTATGTTGTGGATTCATTTTCATTAAATTCTAGGAAGTCTTTGATTTCTTTCTTGTTCCTTGACCTAGAGGTGGTTCCGTTGAGAGATGCTTAGTTTTCATTAGTTGGTAGGCTTTCTGTGATTTTTGTTGTTGTTGAACTTTAGACCATGGTGATCTGATATCATACAAGGAGTTGTTCTCATATTTTTTAATCTATTGATATTTGCTTTATGACTGAGTATGTGGTCAATTTTAGAGAAAGTTCTGTGGAATGCTGAGAAATATTTATATTCCTTTGTGTTTGGGTAGAAAGTTCTGTATATATCTATTAAATCCATTTGGGTAATAACTTCTGTTAGATCCCTTATTTCTCTTTTGAGTCTCTGTCTGGTTGACCTATCCAAGGGTGAAAGTGGGTTGTTGAAGTCTCTCACTAGTATCATGTGGGGTTTGATATGAGGTTTAAGCTTTAGTAGTGTTTCTTTTACATCTGTAGGTGCCCTTGTGTTGGGGGCATAAATATTCAGGATTGAGATTTCATCTTGGTAGATCTTTTTCTAAAATAAATAAATAATGTCTATCCTGGTCTCTTTTAATTGATTTTCCTTTAAAGTCTATTTTGTTAGATATTAAGATGGCTACACCAGCTTGTTTCTTAGGACCATTTGATTGGAAAGTCTTTTCCCAACCATTTACTCTGACCCTGTGTCTGTCTTTGAAGTTGAGGTGTGTTTCTCATATGCAGCAGAAGGATGGCTTTTGTTTTTGTGTCTATCATGTTAGGGTGTGTCTTTTTATAGGTGAATTGAATTCATTGATATTAAGGGATGTTAATGACCAATGATATTATTTCCTATTATTTTTGGTGGTAACTTGTGCATATTTCCCTTCCCTTTCCTTGTGTGTTTTTCTTTTTCGGGATTATAGATTGTTTGTGGTTTTATTGGTGTATCTGGTTTTGTTAGGTTGGAGTTTTCCTTCTAGTGCTTTCTGTAGGGTCGAATTTGTGGATAGGTATTGTTTAAATTTGTTTTTGTCATGAAATATCTTGTTTACTCCACTTATGGTGATTGATAATTTTGCTGGGTACAGTAGTCTAGGTTGGCAGCCATGCTCTTTCAGTGTCTGTATAACATCTGACCAGGACCTTCTTGCTTTCATTGTTTGCATTGAATAGTCAGGTGTTATTCTGATGGGTCTTCCTTTACAGATAATTTGACCTTTTTCCTTTGTAGCCCTTACTATTTTTTTCTTTGTTTTGTAGGTTTCATGGCTTGATTATTATGTGGCGAGCAGACCTTTTTTGTGCGTCTAGTCTGTTTGGTGTTCTGTAAGCTTCTTGTATCTTTATAGGTATTTCCTTCTTTAGGTTGGGAAAGTTTTCTTCTATGATTTTGTTGAATATATTTTCTGTGCCTTTGAGCTGATAGTCTTCTCTTTACTTGATTCCAGTTAATCTCTAATTTGGCCTTTTCATGGTATGTCAGATTTCCTGGACATTTTGTGTTATGACTTTTTTGGTTTTAGTGTTTTCTTTAACTGAAGTATCTATTTCCACTATTGAATCTTCCATGCTGGAGATTCTGTCTTCCATCTCTTGCTTTCTGTTGGTTATGCTTGAATATGTAGTTCTTGTTCATTTCTTCAGGTTTTCTATTTCCAATTTTCTGTTTCCTCAGTTTGTGCCTTCTTTATTGCTTCTATTTTGATTTTTAATTCTTGGAATGTTTCTTTAACCTGTTTGTTTTCTTTTTCTTGGTTTTCTTTATTTTCTTTCAGGGATTTGTTAATCTCTTCCAATTTTTTGTTTGTATTTCTTCTATTTAAAGAAATTTTTTATATCTTCTTTTAAAGCTTCCATTATATTCATAAAGTTGTTTTTAAGATCATTTCTTTCTGTTTCCCCTTCATTGTTATGCTCAGATCTTGATACTGTAGAACCACCTGTTTCTTCTGATGGTGTCTTGTTGATCTTTGTATTGTCATATATATTCTTGCACTGGCGTTTACTCATTGCTTCCTTGGTTCACTCTTGGTTGACTTAGTCAGTTGTGGGCCCAGGGGGCTGTGTGTCTCCAAAAATTGTAAGGGCTGCTCATATTCGGCTCTTAGTTGGCTGTAAGCCAAGGAGCTATGTGTCTCCTGTTGTTTCAGGGGTTGTTCTTAGTTGGCTCTTAGTCTGCTGTTAAGTATTTGTGTCTTGAAAGGTCTAGTTGTCAGAGTATGATGATGCAGACTGTAGCTTGGGTGGTGTTTGGCCCATGGGATGTCCGTCTGGCTGTGTTTTGCTGGAAATTGGGTTTGGAGTGCTTTCCCAGCTTTCTTTGGCTTAGAAAACAGCTGGATGTGGTTTGGGTGCTTGGGGGTGTGTCCCAAGGCTGGGTTTGGAGTGTAGTAAGTTCTCCTTGGCCTGAGGGATTGGGTACCGCTCACCTCTTAGTCAGCTGTGTATCAGGAGGCTTAGGTGGTCCATTTGTCTGGGATCTTTTTCCTCTTCCTAGTGAAGGACAGACCATGCTATGGAGTGACATAGCAAAGCAGAAGGCGTCTACTCTAGACCTCCCCCTACTCCTGGAGTTAGGCTGTAACAATCCACTGTCTTGGCATTCTAGTCACTAACTTTAGGCAAATTAACCCCTCTGTTGTTTTCTCCAAAGAAGACAAGAGAGTCTGTTCTTATTCTTCCAGGGTTTAAAATTATATTGTCTGACAAGTACAGAAGCACTTTGAAAAATATTAAGAAGAATTCAAATTCAAGCTCTTTCTTTTAGTTTTCTTCCATTCATTAAGATATATCATCTGCTTTTATTTCTTCTGATTTTATTTATTATTGAGCCTTTCTTATGCCATCCCTTCTTTTATTTAGTTATGTGGTTTCCAAATGGTCTAGTATCCTGAGTTTCATTGGCTAAGTGGAAAATGACTCTTATGAATGATGAAATCTCTGTTAATAATGGTGACTCAGCTACCATGTGGTGCCAAGTAGTCTAGTTATACAATAGGCTTGGTGTAATGCATGCTACCTTATAGAGATGGTTCTATACAGATGCTTTGTGACTTTCAGTCAGTACATTCTCAAGTCAGGTTTGGTACCATATGTGTATATGCCATGTGTTATAATATTAGTATTTAATGGCTCCAGAGGTTTGTGTGCTGAGGATTTGGAACTGTTATTGAGAGATAATTGGATACTAAATGCACTAACCTTTTCAGTGAGTTCATTCATTGATGAGTTCCCAAGCTGAATATGTCATTAGAAATGCAGCCCACTCAGAGGAGATAGACTACTGGGAATATGTCTCTCTTATCTTTCCCCCTTTCTCAGTTTTGTCTGCTTCCTGGCTGCCACGAGTTTAGCAGCTTTGCTTTTGCTTACTTGTTCTGTACTGTGATTCACCATAGTCCAGTAACAAGGGGACCAAGTGAACATAGACTAAGATATAAAGAAACTTTCCTCTCTGCATCAGTTACTTTTATCATTGCTGTAACAAGGTGCATGACAAAAGCAATTTAAGGAAGGAAGGGATATTTTGGCTATCAGTTTAAGGGTCTAGTCCTTTGTGTCAGGAAGTCAGAGCAGAGGAAACAGGAGTCAGCCAGCCACCTTGTATCATCAGGCAGGAATCAGAGTTAAATGCTGATGATCAGCTCATTTTCTCCTGACTCCAGCCCCTAGAATTGTATTGCCACATTTATGGACAGTTTTTACACAATTAACCAATCTAGATGATCCCTCCCTGACATAGCCAGGGTTTGTAAATCTGATCAATTTAACCTTCAAGTTTAAACATCATGGCTTTACCCATTTTCATTTTGACATCCAAACACATTACTTTAAAACCATAACCTTTCACTTCTTTTCCCATTGGCTCATGGCTATCTTATAATGTAAGTGCAACCAGTCCACAGTAGTATTTGGCCATACCAACACTGTTTAAAAATTCCGAATCCAAGTCTCATCTGGGACTCAAAGCAATTTCTTAACTACAAGCTCCAGTATATAATGGCACACACAGAATGAATATCTCCTTTGCAACAAGTAAGAATGGGAGCATAATGAGGAGTCCTCAGAACAAAGTAAGACTACAACTCAGCAGGGAAAATACCAAATTCTGCAGTTTCATGTCCAAAGGGCTTGGGTAGCTCTACTCTTCAGCTCTGCCACCCATAGTGAGCATGTAGCTCTCTATAGTGGTCACTCCATTCTATGTATGCATCTTTCTTTAGTCAGTGCCTCATGGTCTGACATCTCTAATATCCTGGGTCTCCATTACAACTTGGGCTTCATCCTCACACAATAACAAAAAATAGTAGTATCGTATGACTGTCTCTTCAGACATGAATGTGATGACATTTTAAAAATGAAATTAGCTAGCAAATGGATTCTGACCTGGTAGTGTAGATGCTTGGTAGGAACAGGAACTTACAGGAGAGTCTATTGCATAGATCATTAGCAGATAGACAATTTTAAATATTTCAAAGGATTTTATACAACTCTAAGAACTTTTTAAAAAAATTCTTTTGTTGTAGATCCAAAGAATATACCAATTTAATTCTATGGTAGTTGACAACAATATTATAAAATGTCAATAAAAATCTCCATGAATAAAATACTGTGCGATACACACATGGAATATCCAGAATTACTGTAATACAGAGTTGTCCTTGGTTATATGATTCTCTTAAGTTAATGGTATACCCTTTTTTATAGATAATCATTCTTACTATGGACTACTATGTTTCTTAATATTGTTTCAAATAAATACATCTATTGGTGTCAAATACATTTTTATGTTTCAAATAAATATATTTGCTTGTCCAGTGTTGTATAAATGAAGTAGCAGCACTCTGCCTTATGGGAAGAAAGGAGTGGAAATGATCGCATTCAGAAGCAGATGCACTGGCAATCATTCTTACTTGTTTTCTAGGGATGAACGAAATCAGTCTATCATTGTAAGTGGAGAATCGGGCGCAGGAAAGACAGTCTCAGCTAAGTATGCCATGCGCTACTTTGCAACTGTAAGTGGTTCTGCCAGTGAGGCCAATGTTGAGGAAAAGGTCTTGGCCTCCAACCCCATCATGGAGGTAAGAACAACGTTCTTGACCTTTATTCTATAGTCCCTGATTAAAAATTGAGCTGAAAACTTGATTTCTTTAGTACATGTCAGGGATTCTAAGGTTTCTTGCCACTAAAGCTAAGAAAAATCATTTTCTGTATATTAGTAAGAGATCTAGGAAAAATGGAAATTCTGTAAGGTGGGTATTTCATGTAACCCCTAGCTGTAGAGAAGTGTACATTACTCCATGGTGTTTCCTTTTAACTTTCAGACAGAATTCTGCCTATAACACCAGGCAGCACTTTCTTGCACAGAGATAAAATTACTCATTTCCTTCCAGTCCTGAGTACTTATTTATACTTTTTCCAAAACAGGATTTGCTCTCATTCAAGCGTTAGTGAGTTCTGTTATCTGTTTACTCATGGTACATTTTCTATGCTTATTTCAACCTCTTTAGCTACAGATTTTAATTTTTTCCAAATCTGAATTATGTGCATAAACCCTAATCACACAAACTATTTTATGTTTAAAAAAATAAAATAAAACTGTTGCCAGATGGTGGTGGTGCATACTTTTAATCTCGGCAATCAGGAGGCAGAGACAGGTGAAATTTTTGTGAATTCAAGGACTGCCATGGCTACACAGAGAATTCCTGTCTCAAAAAACAAAAACAAAAAGCAACAACAAAAAAGAAAAACAAATGTGTAATACAGGTATAGCTTAGTAAAGAATTCAAAATTTCTTGAGAAAAGAAATACTAAGAAAAAATAATGTGCCTTTAAAAGTCAAATACCTCAGGATATGATGGCTCATGCATGTTGTCCCAACAATGGGAAGGCTTTAGGGAAGAAAATCACCATGAGCTAGAAGCCAGCTTGGGCAGCAGAGTGAGATCCTGCCTCAGAGAACTAAACCAAACCAAAATCAAGAACATATACAAAGTAGAAATTCCTGTGCCAAAGACGAGAGGATTAGATGTATGACAATTTGGTGTTTAAAGATTTGTAGCTTGTTAATAGTACTTCAGGAAAGTTTAGCTTTGTAAAAAAATGAGAAAAACAAATCTCATTAAATGGCAAGGAATCAGGACAGGCAAAAACAAACCTTTTTTGTAAAAATTCACATGGGCATTATTTTATCCGTGTCTTTTTCCTCTGTCACGTTCTCGTTATCACCCAGAAACAGATGGAGCTAAAATTGACCTGATGCGCCTTGGTTCAAGTGGTTTTTGAAGTAATCTGACTAGAGGTAACTGTGCTTGGTTTGCAGTGCTGTGTGTAATATCTCTAAAATGAATGCTGTGACCTATGTCTACATGGCTGCCCTTTAGAGCAGCAAGACTCCCATTCCTGGATGACTTAGACAAGATATTCTGTGGAAGTGGAGGGGCTCCCAAAGCTAGGTGTGCTGCTGAAGGAAGAGGAGGGGGTTTCTGTTATAGCGTTGGCAGGAAGTGGCAGGGTAGCTGTGCCAAAAGAAAGTAGTAAAATCTAACATTAAGATTTTGAAACAGTTTAGCTCTGTATATAGTAGTGAATGCTACTGTTGTTAATATTCAAGCCATACATTTCATGGAGCCAGTTTTTAACTAGAGTTCAAAAATAGCAGGGCTTAGTTTAGGCTTTTATTCATTTTTCTCCAGTGCAACAGATCATAGTATTGACAGAGCTCTGAGACATTCTAGTTCTTAATATTAGAATATCCTATGATCTTGATTGTCATAGCTTTAGGAAACCCCATGTCTTTTAGGCTAGATCATCCAAAACAAGAGCCTGTCTTAGTAATTTGTCCCAGTAACCTTTTTAGAATAATGTCAAGAACTGTTTTCTACTTTCAGAAATCAGCCATGTTGTTTTGTTGTCATGGTTTACAGTACAAATTTGAGTTTTGTTAGGAGGATGACATTAAAATTTTAAATGGCATAAATACTTTAAAAAAATAAAATTCATTTAAGAGAAATTTACCTTGTTTGCTGAGATGAGCCAAAAAAGATCAAGGTTCTCTTTATGTATTACTGTTTATTTGCATTTAGATCAAGAAGATTTCTCTTGATAAAAAACTGTTGAGGGATGTAATCTAGTGGTGACAGCTTCATTACAACTCCCTGGGTTGTTCAAAAAGTATACATATATAAAAAGTAGAGAATTTTTGGACCTGGACAGGTAGCTCAGAGTACTTGGTACTCTTGCCAAGCATAGCAGCTCATGCCTGTTCCAGGCACTTGGAGACAGAGGCAGAAGCAATAAGAATACTTGCCGCTCTTTCCAAGGTTCCCAGCACCCACATAGTGGTTCTCAAGCACCTCTAACTCCAGTTCCAGAAGATATAACACCCTTTTCTGTTCTCTGGCACCAGGCACACAAGTGTTGCATGAATGCATAAAATAAAAATAAATGCATTTTTTTAAAATAGAGAATTTTTAGCAAATGCAAACAAGTTGTTTAATTTAAAAGACTGAAATAAAGAGGCAGAAATGGCTTAGCACCTGTAATACCAGCACTCAGGAGGCAGAGGCAAGAGGAGCAGGAGCTCAAGGTGATTCTCTGCCACATGGTAAGTGTGAGGATAATCTGGACTACATAGACTAACATAAAGAAATAATTTTTATGGGTCATATCTATAATTTCAGCTTTTAGGAGGCTAAGGTGAAAAGATCACCATGAGTTGGAATATAGCCTAGGCTAAATAGTGAGTTACAAAATAGCCAAGGCCACATAGCAAGATCTTGTCTCAAATTAAACCTAAACACATATGCAATAAACATAGAGGTAACCAATTTTATAAAAGAAACACTGTTTGATATAAAACTACAGATTGGCCACAACACAATGATAATAATGATTTCTACTATCACCAATATACAGGTCATCAAAAATAAAAACTAAACCAGGAAACTCTGGAGTTAAGCTGACATCATAAATCAAGAGCACCTAACAGATGTCTATTGAATATTCCACTTAAACATTAAAGAATACATATTCTTCTCAGCAGCTCATGGAACTTTCTCTAAAATCAGTCACACGTTAGAACAAAGCAAATGTAAACAAATATAGGAAAATTGAGGTAACACTCTTCAGTCTATCTGATCATAATGGAGTAAAGCTGGATATCAATAGTAATAGAAACTACACAAATTGCACAAACTTGTGGAAACTAAGCAACACACCCATGAATTAATTGGATCAAAGTAGAAATCAGAAGTAAACTTTAAAATTCTTAAGAGTTGAATGAAAGTGAAAACACCACATGCCAAATTCTATGATTTTGATACAATGAAGGGAATTCCAAGAGGGAAGATTATGTCACTTAATGTCTGCAATAAAAACATGAGCGATCTCAAATTAATAATTAAGATAATTGAAAGCCTTAGAGAAACAAGAACAAATAACTCTCAAAAGAATAGTCTGGAAGAGATGATCAAAACCAAGAAATTTCTTATTGGAATCTCTTGCTGAAATGAATGAAAGAGAAATCAAGAAAATACAAAGATTCAATAAAATGATGATTGTTTCTTAGAAAAGATTTACAAACCTTTATCCAAATTAAGTAAAAGAAACTGCAAATCCAAATTAATAAGATTATATATAGAAAGGGAGATATTTCCACAGACACTGGAGGAAATTGAGAGACTCATAAGAACATCCTTAAAAATGTTTATATTCAACAAAACTGGAAAAAAAAAACCTTAAAAATAAATTTAGGTACATATGGTCTACCAAAGCTTTATCAACATGAATTTAATAATTTAAATAGACCTGTAATCTCCAATGAGATAGAAAGAGTAGCTAAAAACCTCCCAAATAAAAAAAGCTCAAGACCAGATGGATTCAGGACAGAATTCTACCAGATTATTAAAGAAGAAATAACATCAATAGTCTTCAAATTATTTAGTATAATAGAAAATGAAGGAACATTTTAAAATTCTTTTTACAAAGTCAATATCATCCTGATGCCAACATTAGGAACAAAGACTTAACAAAAAATTATAGATCAGAATCTCTGATAGATGTGTAAAAATTCTCAATATAATGCATACATACTCAATAACACATCAAAAAGATTATCCACCATGATCAAGTTCACTTGGTCCCAAAGAAGCAACTGAAGCACAACCATAGCTTTCCTATTGCATAACAATTTCTTGTTGAATGAAATGAAAATAGCATGAGTTTTGTGGAGATATTACTTACAAGACAGAAAAACAACCCCTAGATGATATAGACAAAAGATACATCTTCGTCAAGTCCATAGGTTAGAATCATGTTGTTATTTTCTAAACTTTTTATTTTATATATACAGTATTTTGCCTGCATGTATATATGTGTATCACATCCTTGTCTGGTGCCTACAGAAGTCGTAGGGCATCAGATCCTCAGGGACAGGAGTTAGAAACAGCTATGTGCTACCATGTGGGTGCTGGGAATCAAACGTGGTTCCTAGGAGAGCAGCCAGTGGTCTTAATTACAGAGCTATCTCTCCTGCCCCCAGTGTTTTAATTTTCAAAATTTATTTGTTGGTTAGCAACAGCATAGCAAACTTCCTTATAGCATCTTCATGCATTGTTAGTGTAGGCTGAGCTCCTGTTCTTCTGACATATACCTGTTCCTCCCTCTCATCTCCCTGTCCCTGCCACTTAGACCTTCCACCCCACCATTTCTCTTTCTACTTTCATAAGCTCATTTATCCCTGTGGGGATGGTAGTGCTGCTCACAGAGACTAAATGGGCCCACGCTGACACACAAGCCTTCAAAATGACTCCATGTGCTGTGTACACCTTTGTTGTTCTATGTTTAAATGTTTTACTGAAAGACAAAAAAAGTCTGCCTTAGTGTTAGCCTACCTTCTTCTCACAGTATGTAGCATTGTTTGAGAAAGTTGCAAATCTAGTATGAGAAATGGACCTTAGATATAGTTTGGGGAATAGAAATTGTAGACCACTTTCGCCCAGCTGCCTTAAATACAGACATGAAATTACATAGGGTATGGCCTGGTAAGCACTCAATGATATCATTGATGCTGCTGTTTTTTTCTACAAGTAATCGTGTGTCTACTTTTTACAGAATATATTCTTTCAACTGAAAATTCTGTAGTTATTATTAATCTCATTTGTCTAAACAAAACATCAAGAGATGAATGGAATAGTAAGGTTTCTTTTGTAATGTCAAGAATAGTGAGCTAAATCACAGTTGATCAGAGTGAAGGAAATAACAAGTGGAGTACTCAGCTCTAAATGGGACGTCCATATTTATATTCTTCCCCCAGATGCTCAGGGACATCACAAAAGAGAGTGGGAGGGCTTCCATAAAATGGTGTCTTCTGGATATAGCAGGGTTGCTGCATTTATGAACTCTCATGAGACCAGTACATGTTTGAGCAAGTCAAAATCTTAGCAAGGATGGTGGAGGAATTCATGAAACCCTACTCCTGGTGGGAGAGCTCTTTATAGCTAATGGCTACTGAGAGATGGAGACTCAGTTTCCTTCATGGGTGTGGCTCCTGGTAGATTGTCCATTCAGTGAGTGACATTACACCCATGGACATATGGGCAACACTGATCTGAGTCAGTCTGTTTGAAAAAAAAAAAAAAAAAGACATTTCAGATAATTTTTCAATGTGACCTTTGCTTTTTGAGTATAGCACCATACCCAATAATTCGTCACTAAACAGTTCTTAAAATTGCCACCTGTGGAGCACTTTAGAAGGTTACTTTAAACAATGCAGTGGAAATCAATCTACTTTTATTAACACACTAAGTAATTTGCAGTTCTCCAACCAGTGTCCATGATAGTTCATTTCATAAAGCTACAATCTGAAGAGGAGATAAGTCTGAAGCAATATAAAAGAATTAAAAAGTTTTTCAATATCTAGTTACAATATTTCTGGTGTTCTCTGTGATTAGTAGTTGGTTATTTTCTGAAGGCACTGCAGCACTTTCATTTGTCTGGGATGTCACATGGCTCAAAAATGTGGAAAAATAGTGTCATATCCACATACTTTACATATGAGAGCTAGGTTTAAAAGGCTTTTTTCCTCGATTATGGAGCTGATCTTGGATGTGAAGCACTCCTCAAAAGAACTGACCAGCAGGCATTATCAAAAATTAAGATTTATTTATTTTTATTTTACATGTATGGGTGTTTACCATACATGTATGTATGTGCACCATGTGCATGCATTGCCCAGGGAGGCTGAAAAACAGCATCTGATTCTCTGAAACTAGAGTTATAGGTGGTTGTGAGCTACCATGTGAATGCTAGGAATTGAATCCTGGTCCTCTGCAAGAGCAGCTCGTACTCTTCACCACTGACCCATCTCCCCTGCCCCGGATGCTCCATTTCAAACACAAACTTACAAAGTATCTATATTCTGAAGCACTTAGTCCATAAATTAATGATTTTTACAAGATATTTCAAGTTTTTCTTATGCCATGGAAGCCATCTTTTAGATCTCGTGAACCTGTGTGCCCTAGACAACCAGAGTCACATCACTGCCTTCCTAGATGGCTTCAGCCTGTAGCAGATGGATCTTGTTTAGTACTATGAGAATCTGTTCCACAATTGCCTGATAAAATACTACTTATGTTAAACAATATACATAGATTTTTTTTATTCTCTGTCTATTACAATATAAGTGCTCATCTTGGAAAGGGCTTTTGGGTATGACTACCTTTATCTTTGGGCAATGGGCAATACAGGCTTCATGACACTGAGAATGATAGAGAACCCCATGGTTGATGCAGTTCTGTGGGCCCAATGATGAGACTCACACAGTTGAAAAGATCCCTAGAGTAGTTTTTTGACAACTTTGTTCAACAAGTTCTTTGACAACTTGGTTCACAGTCTGATCAAAGGCAGGGAAAATGTAATCTGCAAACTAAATTTCAGCAATGGTAGCACCTTTAGTGAGCAATTCCAATTCCAAACCCTTGTTCTCACAATGGACTACTAAAGTAGTTTCTACAATTTGTTTCTAAATGAACAGTACCTTGAAGGACTCCATTAAAGTCAACATCTTCACCAACTACTATTGTAGTACGATCTTTGGCCAGTGAGTTATCCAAGGCCCTTGTCATGGAATGAAACGTTATTTTCTGAGTTTGTTACAACAGGGCCTTTGAGTATTAAAAGACAGCCACCGTCACACACATGCACGCGCGCACACACACAGTTTGTAATTTCTAAATAGATGTCTCTAAATTATCCTAAGATATGTTAAATTGCTCTGTAATTTTCTAGGAAGATAGTTTTCAATCATTCTTTTTCTAAAATGCACTAAAATGTTAATCCAAATTTTAATAATATTCTCATTGTTGACATAAATTTTGATACTATCTTTTTCCTGTTTGAGATAGTTATGACACATTTTCTTCTACTGCTCAGAGTATCAAGTTTGCTGACTCTTGTGGCTAGGGTCCTTTTGTTCTTTCTCTTAACATTCTATACTATTTTCACATCTTTCTCATCATTATTGATATACGAGCCCTAACAGACTTTGCACAAGGAACAAATGTTAATATTATATGGAATAAAGTTATTGTTTAATATATTATATACATTATGTTAATGCTTACTCTTCTGACTAAACTTGTTTTTGTTTTGCTTTAAAAGAGAAATTTACAGAAGCATGTTACACTCTAAAAAGTAAAAAACAGATATATACCATTAAAATTTTAAAGTTAAATATAATATTTAGCAGAAAATTACATTTTGAGTATTTGGTTAAAGATATTTTACAAGTTAGATAAAATCATCCAAACAAATGCTGGGCTTGAAATATGTTACTCACTTGGAAGAGTGCCTGCCTAACATGAAAAACCCTCTGCCCATGCCTGTAATCCTAGCACTCCACAGGTAGAGGCAGGAGAATCAGGAATTATAGATCATCCTCAGCTACATAGCAAGTTCAGGGTAAACCTAGACTGCATGAGATGTCTTTGAATCAAACAAAAACAACCTCCAAAATAGTAACAACAAATAATTGTGTTCTGGGGAGATGGCTCATGGGTAAAGTTCGAGTCAGACTTTAGGCCCTAAGTACCTACATTAAAAAGCTGAGTTTGGTGGCCTGCCTCTAACTTTGGTGCTTAGAAGATAGAGGCAGGATCACTGGGATAAGCTGGGTATTCAGACAAACTAAATTATCAGCTTTGGGTTCTGTGAGAAACTCTACCTCAGTAAATAAAGTGGATAGTGGTCAAGGAAGACACACCTGATGTTAACCTCTGGGCTTCATGCACACATGTACAGTACAACTGCACATGTGTACTTGTACACATACACATATTCACATTATATACAAGAAAGCTACATTTTTACTTCTGGTTTCTAAAAATGGCATTTAAATTGAGTGAATAAAGCCAGACATGTTGATACATGCCTATAGCCCCTGCACTTGGGAGGCAGAAGTAAGAGGGTGAGAAGTTTAAAAGCATCCTTAGTTTCATAAAGAGCTTATGGCTAGCCTGTGATATGTGAGATGCTGCTCCAAAATGCCATTAATCAATCAGTAGAATAGATAATTCTAAGTCCTAATTCTAAGGCTAATAAGTAGTTCCATTTGATCTCTGTTGCTATAGTATAAAATGATAGAACTGTCTAGTTCTAAAGAGATCCTTTATACCAAGCCAGCATTTTTGGGGAAATTTTCCTTTGTCTTAATGATTTCATTTACATGAAGCAGTCTTCTGAATTTTTGATGGCTAATGGCAAGATGGTGTGTGAAAATCTCACCACTGCTGCATCAGTCCTGATACTTCTGAAATTCATTTCTGTTAAATGACAAGACTAAGAAAAACTATTTGCATCAACTTGTATGGTTGGGGGCAAAGCAGACCCTTATGCTGTCTACAAGGGCAGATTTGTTTTCATATTAAAAGAATCAGTTAAAACTAAGAGTTAGTTGTATCCTATTCCTTCTCTGAGTAAACTTTGTAAATGATACACATTACCCTTCTAAAATCCTGTTTTCTCTCTTGCTTTTTAGTCAATTGGAAATGCTAAAACAACCAGGAATGATAATAGCAGCCGGTTTGGAAAATATATTGAAATTGGTTTTGATAAGAGATATCGAATCATTGGTGCCAATATGAGAACCTACCTTTTAGAGAAATCCAGAGTGGTATTCCAGGTAAGCTGGATGTGCACACACATTCAAATACTTGTGTTAGATATTTGCATTACTATATAATTACTGTTATGTGAAGTTTTCTTGGGAGGATGGGAGCAAACAACCCAGAGAGTACACCAATGACAGATTGAAATAACTTTATAAAAGCTCAATTTGATGAAACAGTGAGGTTATTAGGCTTCCATAGGCTAGTTGACCCAAAAGCAGATGCTTGTTGAAAAGCTTAGTTAAGAGGAGGCATTATATTTGAACACTAGGTTCCCAGCTGGTGAAGCAGTTTGGGAAGGCTTTAGAACCTTTAGGAGATGCAGAGCCTTGGTGGAGGAGATAGGTCACTGAGGATCATATAGGAAGCTGTGTGTCTCAGGTTCCTCTTCAACCTCTGCTTTTTGACTCTTGATTCAGTGTGATCAGCCAGCCTCTGACTCCTGCTCCTGAACCTTCTCCATGATGGGATGAATGCTTTTGAACTGTGAACCAGAAAAAACCCTTCCTTCCTCAAACTGCTTCTTGTTAACTGTTTTGTTGGAGAATCCAGAAAGTAACCAATACATTGTAAACAATTATATCAATATGCATACAACTGAAAATAATTTCTATATATTGCTCCTTTTATTTTTGGTAATAAAAATGTGGAATAATTTGATAAAAAAAAAGAGGAGGCATCATTTAGTCTTGTCTCTTATATTTCCCAACTGACAAAGAAAGCATGTCTTTGAAAGAATTAGTTTGAACTCAGCTCAAGAAAAACAAAATATCCCTGTCCTCTTCACTTTTTTTATTTTTAACATATAACTTTTTTTTTTTTTAGAAGAATAGTGATGTTACCAGGGAAATTAAGATGGAGAAGTCTCTTTGAGTTATTAGTCTTATTGACAAAATAATTTAAAAATGAATCCACATGCTTGAGGATAATTGTACTAAAGTTTGAAAGTAAAACAACAATAGAGGCAAGCTCAAAATCCTACCACCCACCAGGAAGAGGGAAGACAGAAAAGTCCGGTCTTTTATGCTAGGCTTGGAGATCAGACAAGGCCTAGAATATCAGGAAATGCATGCTTTGCAGTGCTGAGTCTCATCTGAGCTCAGAGGTATCCAGTTCTAGGCTCTTGTACCCTAGAGCAAAGAATTGCAGAGGGACAGGTGATTAGAAATAGAAACAGACAGTTCATTAAGAAAAGAGAACTATCCAAGGAATGGAAGTGGGCTAATGAGCTGAGGAAAGAACCATACTGGGCCATGTGGCCCTGATTCATTATAGCTATTTACATAATACAGATTCCAAGTTTGAATAGGTAGGGCTTCTTGTGAACATGCCCTTTAGAAGAAGACCAGTAAGGAAGAGCTTCCTAGCCCTCCTTTGCAAACTGGCATTCCTCCTGTTAACCCTGATGTTTCAGCCCAGGCCCTGTTCTGCTCCCACTGTAAAAGCTAAAAGAAAGCAGCTATAAACTGCCATCAAACCACAGTTGAACATTCATACAGAATTTTTGTTGACAGATATATTGTTGTCCCTTTCTGATGAAAAGACATGTTATACAGCACTAGCAGGTATACATTCACACGTTGTAGGCACATTAGGGAATGTAGGTTATCATCAGAAAATATCTGTATGTGGCTCCTGGTGACTCACTGCACATCTTATACTATGGAGACTGAGAGTTTTAGTGTCTCATAGGATGGATGCCACATCATTAAAGTTCAAATACTCCATGTGGCAAGATCTAATCTTCTGTTACCAAAGTCTGTTGTGGCTTTGAAATTATCTCATACACACCAAGAGGCTTGAGTTGGGAAAGCCAGGTATCCTGACTTTCACTTTGGGATTGCACCTGATTAAATATTTAATCTTAAATTATAATACTTGATAGGTATAAACTTAAAATAGTCTATAATGAGAAGAAAGAATGAGTGACACATAGATGGGTTAAGTCCACATAGAAATATGTAGGAACACATGGCTGGAGAGAGCTTAGAGTTTAAGAGAAGACCTGAGTTCAAATCCCAATACCTATATGTTGTCTAACAACTCTTTGTAACTCCAGTCCCAGGGGATTCAACACCCTATTCTGGCTTGTGCCTGCACTGCACTCATGTGGTGCACAGACAGACATGCAAGCAAAACACCTATTATGTAAAATAAAAATTAATCTGAAAAAGAAATTTGTAGGACTGTGAGAACAGGTAACACATAAGAAATTGACCTTGGTATGTTGACCAGTTGGTAAAGCTTTATGTTATCTATAGGTGTGGTAGAAAATCTAGCAGTTCCCTAGTCTCCAGGAATTTTGAACACTGAGAGTATTTGTTATATCAAATGAATCACAGTCAGAATAAGTATGCTGAATATTAGCTGTCCTATACAAAGATGACCACAGTATTGCTGCAGACCCACCTGCTTTTCTAGTTTCTGTGTGCTAAGCCACCTGATCTCTTGCCTAATTACGCTTGTGGTCATTGGTATGTTTGTTCATTGTCCTGTGTCCCTGCAGTAGTCATTGACCCCGTTAGGCTTCAGAACCCCCCTTAACCTTATTAACACTAATCTTTATTCAGATGAATATACTCTAAAATGTAAGAATATGTTGATTAGATTTTAATATTCAGCTTCATATGTACAGTAACTTTCACAACTGTACTCTAGATGTATATGTGGAAAAAAGACTAAGGAAATACTAAAAATTAACCTTACATTATAAATTGTATTTTATTTTATGAAATTAGTGTTGGTAAGAAAACATGTTACATGATGCAAAGTATATAATATATATAAATATATAGAGAGAATATAGTATATTTATGGATTTATTATAGCAATAAGAGATCAGAGATACTTTTAAATTATGGCAAAGATGAGATTATTCTCTTTTAGTCAAAGTATTAGGAATACCACGAATCTAAAAGTTATTAGTAGAAAATAGTGGTGAGCCTTGCCAAAAAAAAAATCCTTTTAGCTTCCTCAGAATCAATGGTTTCTAATGATTGTGGCCATCTATCAAGCCATTCAATAATTCAGAAAGTATTACTAAGCCAGACATAGTGATACAGGCCTCTCGGGAGGCTGAATCAGGAGACTCACAAGTTTAAGGTCTGTGTGAGCTATAGAGTAGCTCAGAGACAGACAGGACATTTAGTGAAACTATCTCAAAATAAAAAGTCAAAATGGACTTGAAGTATAATTATAACAGGGAAAACTTGCTTAGCTCATTTGCCAGGAACAGAGCCTGGTCCCACTGCTAGGGGCCCCAAGAACAGACCAAGCTACACAACTGTTACCCATATGCAGAGGGCCTAGGTCGGTCCTATTCAGGCTCTAGAATCTATGAGCTCCCACAAACTCAGATCAAGGTGTCTCTGTGGGTTTCATGATCTTGACCTGCCTTGCTTATATAATCTCTCCTCCCTCTCTTCAACTGGAGCTTGGCCAGGGCTTAGCTGTGGATGTCTGCATCTGCTTCTGTCAGTTACTGGATGAGGGCTCTATGATGACAATTAGGGTGTCACCAATCTGATTATAGTGAAAGGCTAGTTTGGGTACCCTCTCCACTACTGTTAGGAGTCTCCCTGGGGTCGTTCTTAGGATTCCTGGGAGTTTCCCTGGTACGGTTTCTCCCTAGTCCCAGGATGGCCCCTTGTATCAAGACATCTCTTTTGTTGTTCTCCCTCTTCAGCCCCCCAACTCAACCATTCTGATTTTTCATGTTTTCATAGCCATTCCCTTCCCTTCACCACCCCCTACCAGTTTATGCAGAAGATCTATCTCATCACTGTTTGCCTGGCCTAACTTCAAGTCTCAAAGCTTAAGCCATTCTTCTACATTGTATATATAGTATAAATCATAACGTTTGATTATTTAAATTAGTATTAGAAAATGTGAGTATTTACTGAGATGGTACAATATGTTGTAATAGATTTTCCTGGGTTTTATACTGAAATGCCACAATTGAAAGCTCTTTTTATTTCAAAGGCAGAAGAGGAGAGAAACTACCATATCTTCTATCAGCTCTGTGCTTCAGCAAAGTTACCTGAGTTTAAAATGCTGCGATTAGGTATGGATATGACACTAGATTTATTGTTTTGATGTTCTTTTCTGTTAAATCTTAAGTTTTCAAGTTTATCAAATTATCTTCATATTAAAATATTTATGAATAAAGTGATTCTCAAAAGTCTGCAGCTGACTTTGGAACAACCCATGGGTGGGATGAATGGCTTTATCAGAGACTGGATTGCCTGTGGCACTTGGTTAAGATGGCTTCTCTGCTTCTCTACATGTTTGAAACTGCTTTGATGAAAGAGTTTGAGAAAATATGTTCTAGCATGTTGTTTGGAACTAAACCTGAACTGAAGAAAAATATAATTTATTTTACCAATTAACATAAAATCTGCAAACATTTTAGTTTTGGATCTTATATTAGGATGTGAGTTTAAATTGGGCAGACTCTGAACCCTATATATATATATCAGAGTGCTGTTACTGCTTCTAATTCATTATGTTTGTAAGGGTGGAATCCAAGCTTCCCCTCATAGACTAAAAACCCTCTACCTCCCTTCACTGCAGGAAATGCAGATAGTTTTCATTACACGAAGCAAGGAGGCAGCCCTATGATTGAAGGAGTGGATGATGCGAAGGAGATGGCGCACACCAGGCAGGCCTGTACTCTGTTGGGTAATGTCATTTCATTCTAGAATTCTTATAAGTGCTGCTTATTTTGACTTAGTAGCCTTTGTTTGGAATATTTGTTTGACATTGTGCTAACTGGTAAACAGTACTGGGAGATTTCACATATATGGAGGAGCTCATTCAGGGAAATGGGTCTGAGGTTTCTTAGACTGGTTTCATGATTAGACAGTGGTAACAGTTGCTCAACCTTGTAGATTTACTGAAGATGTTGAATTGCACTTAAAAAGCATATTTCAGCACAGGAAAAGTAAGATTAACTTTTAGTTTAAATTTTTACAAGAATCTAGAGTTTGAAATTAAATGAAGTGGGTTTTTGTAGAAACTCATATGTTGTCAGTTTGGTAGTTGGCTGTTTGGGGGCTTGCTGGTTTTGGTTCTTTTGTTTTGTCTGTTAGTAATTTTTGGAGATATGTTTTCACTATGTAGCCCAGCCTGGTGCCTCTTTTTTTTTTTTTTTTTTTTTTAAACTTTATTTATTTATTTGCCTTGGTGTTTGCCTGGAACTGGAACTACAGACAGTTGTTAGCTGCCACGTGGGTGCTGGGAATCGAACCCGGGTCCTCTGGAAGAGCAGAGGGTGCTCTTAGCCGCTGAGCCATCTCTCCAGCCCCGCCTGGTGCCTCTTGAGTACTAGGATGGAGGGCATGTGTCATAATGCCCAGTGCAGGGTTTTGCTTTTGTTGTTTTTCTTGTTATTTTTTAGGGTCTTTGTAGCTAAGAAGCATAACTATGTTGGCATGGTGACAGAACACATGTAATCTAGTCTTTTTGTTGTTGATTTTTGATAAAGGAATGTTTAAATCTCTTACTGTTTGAGAATTCCATAATGCACATAGTGTTATTATAGTGTTTTTGGAACAGATGCCACTGTTCTCTCTGTGATTTAAAAGCATTAAATCCATATATGAATCAGTTCATACTTAGAGCTATACATCTTTTAAAAGTTCTACCCTCCATCTTTTTTATAAAACCTCAGAACAGAAGTAACTTAAACATTGCATTTTGGTATTTAGAGATATACCATCAAACAAGAGAGCTTAGGTCCTGAACCACTGTAGGACTTGCTAAAAATGTGGACTTGGAATGTACCAGTGATCCATGAACACATTAAGAGAGCCTTGTTCTCCCTAAGAATTTTAAAAGGCCAGTACAATTCTGGGTGTGATAACATGTGCCTTTAATTTCAGCACTTGAGAGGCAGAGAGGCAAGAGAATCTCTGAGTTCACAGTCAGACTGGTCTACAGAATGAGTTTCAGGATAGCTAGGGCTATAAAGAGAAATCCTGTCTCAAAAAAGGAGAAACCCTGCTTGAAGAAAAAAATAGAGAAAGAGAAAGAAATAAAATTATGTAATGTAGGAACTAGCAAAAGTATTCACAATAAGGTAAATTTTCAATTGCCTTATAAAAATGTTTTGAAAATAATTTTACTATGTTTACTTATAAAATTATGTTTAATAGTCTGGAACTTATTTTCTTCACTGATAGAATGAAGCCAGATTTGTTAAAAGCCAGAAAGTATTCAACTTTCTAATCTCACCATATCATTTAGGTCCTGTTACAATCTGTGTTTGGACTTTCACTTATTAGCTTGGAATATAAAACCACCTGAATGCATTTGATCTTGAGATCTCTTTGATTTCTATAATTAATCTATACTTAGAAGTAATTCAGGAATCCAACTTAAATCAACCTTATTGGGCTGTAATATCTATTTGGAGTAGGGATAACTGGTACTAATAATAGTAATAAAATATTTAAATATCTGGGATGTGACAATGATCACTTTTTAAAATACCTAATGTGTCCTAGGTATACTCTCATTTAATGTTGTAAATACTCTTTGAAGAAGTATGTCTTTATCTCAAATGAGAAAGCCAAAGCATGGATGGATGAAGTTACCTGTCTGTAGAGTGGAAGATCATGAGACCAGATCAGGCACACTCTACAACCCACAATTAAAAACTGTCTAGTGTGTTATTGTCAACAAGGGTAAGAGTATTGCTGTATGTGGCTATGTATATAATATGCACATCTGGCAATATTCAAGAATTAATACTAGACTTAAAAATTCTCTTATAATTAGTTTGTTGCTATTCTCCCATAAATTGCTTGTTTATTTGCTATATTCCAGGAATTAGTGAATCTTACCAAATGGGAATTTTTCGAATACTTGCTGGCATCCTTCACTTAGGCAATGTTGGATTTGCATCTCGAGATTCGGACAGCTGCACAATACCTGTAAGTTCATAAGCTTAACATGATGGTAGACTGTTAATTTTGTTTTACTTCTGGGGATACATTGTGTAGGGCTTTGCACATGCTAGGCAAGTACTGTTTTTGTGACATGCCCCATGGAGAGCTTTTTGAACATGGTTTTGGGAGTCAAATTTGCACTTTACCTACTGAGCCATCTCCCTATGCCTAGGTTTAATTTTTTCATTTATTTATTTTTTATTTTACTCTGTATATTTGTGCACATGCGTAAAACAAATTAGTGTTTGTTCAGAGGCCAGAAGAGGGAATTGGATTACTCAGAGCTAGAGTTACAAGATTGGTTTGCTACTTGGGTCCTAGGACCCAAACTTAAGTTCTGATAATTGTGTAGCAAGCACTTTTAACTGCTTACCTAGCTCTCTCTAGCCCCAGTGTGTGTGTGTGTGTGTGTGTGTTGGCATGTCTGTGCCATGCACATGTGGAATCCAAAAAACAACTTGTAGAAGTTGGTTCTCACCTTTCACCCCATTGAGGCAAGGTCTCACTTATTTCTACCTGCTCTTTGTACTCTAGGCTGGGAGCCTTTGGCAGTTCTCCTGTCTTTCCTGTCTTTGCTTTCCATTTTATCACAGAGTTTTGGGTTACAGATGATTGCCAACACACCCAGCTTTTTGTCTGGATTCCAGCAATTGAACTTAGGTCATCAGACTTATGTGACAAGCTCTCTTGCCCACTGGGGTCATCTTCCTAGCCCTACTTTGTTTTTAAAGGAGAAAATGATGGCTCTGATTTAAACCCCTCATTTTTAAAGGAAATCTTAGCCTTTTTTTTTCCCTAAGACAGAGTCTTGCCTTGTGGTCCAGGCTGGCTTCAGACTTGTGATAATCCCTCTGCCTCAACCTGCTGAGTGCTGGTATTACAGGTGTGCATAATGATACCTAGCACCAATTGTTTTTTTTTTTTTCAAAAACTATTTTATTGAGATATAATCTATTTACCACTGACAATGCATGGTTGTAAAAGTATGCTCATGCTTATCTTCAACTATCATCACAGTGGGTTTAAAATACTTTCATAGCAAAGCCTGGACCTCTTACCTATTGCCAACTTGTTCCCCCATCTCCATGACTCAGACTGTCATGAGTTGTTGCCTCTGTAGAGTTACCTATTGTGGACACTAATATAAATTGAATATGCAGTCTTTCAAAGTTCATCCATGCTTCAGCACTTGTCACTCCTTCAAGATCAGTAGTTGTTGTTAGTTAGCATACTGATTTTTATCTGAAGTGATTACTTTTAGGGAAGGGCTGCTTGACTGGGAAGGGTCTAGGGATGAGAGCATCAGGAAATTCAGGTTTTAATGGCAATGCTGATATAAACTAGCCATGTGATTGTTATCAAGTTATTTGTTCTTTTGAATCTCACTTTCTCATTTTTCAATGAGAGTTAAAGTATACCCTGCCCATTCTCCAGGAATGTTATCAAATGCACTTGATGCATATGGAAGATAGGGAAAATAAAATAGACTGATGTGGATTAAACAAGACAAGTATTTATCAAACATCCATTCATGTTGAAGATTATTCAGGGATATGCTAATCATTTAAAAATTCTAATCCAAAAAGTGCCTCAAATGACATCAGACCTTCAGTGCCCTGAGGATATAGACCAACCATGGTCTTTATAGCTTCATTTTACATATTTTCTGCTTAACTTAAATTCAATCCCTCCTCTTGATGGTTTCCCTCTTACTACAGAATGTTTTTCCTCCTCATTTTCCCCTCAATTTAGACAATGTTCCTCTTCTTCTTCTTGACCAAGAAGTACCTGCCATTCTTTCACATGCTAATCTATGATCTAAAGTAATTGTCTCCTGCCTTGCTAGATAGAGTGAACTCCTCATGTGGACTCTCATCTCAGCACAGGGTCTGCCTCTTTACCGTATTTTACACTTTAAGAAGCAATCATTAATATCTACTTCCCCTGAAGACTGTAAGCATTTGGTGGGAAGGGGCTGTCTTTTTTTTTTTTTAAACTTTATTTATTTATTTATTTATTTGCCTGAAACTGGAACTACAGACAGTTGTTAGCTGCCATGTGGGTGCTGGGAATCGAACCCGGGTCCTCTGGAAGAGCAGACGGTGCTCTTAACCGCTGAGCCATCTCTCCAGCCCCGGGGCTGTCTTAATTACTTTTCTGTTGCTGGGTTAAGACACCATGAACAAGGTAACTTATAGAGAAAATAATTTATTTGAGGCTTACAGTTTTAGAACATGGCAGCAGGCAGAGAGGTGTGGCACTAAGGCAGTAGCTGAGAGCTTATATCTATAGGGTAGAGACAGAGACACTGGGAGTGGAATGGACTTTCGACATCTCAGTGATGTACCTTCTTCAAGAGGCCATACCTCCCAGTCTTTCCCAAACAGTTCCAGCAACTGGTGTCCAAGTAGGAAATATATGAGCTACTCGGGGCCATTCTCATTCCGACATCACAGGGACCATGCTTATTTTTGTTTACTGAGACAGATTTGTTGGCTATCTGACTTATTTCTAACTAAATAATCAAATATATGCTAAGAGAGAGACACACAAATCTATAAAGAACCAAAATATTCATTGGAAAAGAGATAGTATCTTCAACAAATTGTGCTGGCATAACTGAATGGCAGTGTGTAGAAAAATGCAAATAGATCCAAGCCTATCACCATGCACAAAGCTCAAATCCAAGTGGATCAAAGGCCTCAACATAAAACCAGCTACGATGAACTTGATAGAAAAGAAAGTGGGAAATACCCTCTAACACATTGGCACAGGTGGCCATTTTCTAAATATAACACCAGTAGCACAGACACTAAGAACAACAATCAATAAGTGGGATCTCCTGAAATTGAGAAGTTTCTGTAAAGCCAAGGACACAATCAATAAGACAAAATGACAGCCTACAGAATGGGAAAAGCTTTTCACCAACCCTACCAGTGACAGAGGACTGATCTCTAAAATATATAGAGAACCCAAGAAACTAGAGCCCAAAACCTTAAATAACCCAATCAAAAAATGGGGTTCAGAGCTAAAAAGAGAATTCTCAGCAGAAGAATTTCAGAAGAATTACAAATGGCTGAAAGGCACTTGAAAAAATGCTCAACATCTTTAGCCATCAGAGAAATGCAAGTAAAAACAACTTCGAGATACCAATTTAAACCTGTCACAATGGCTAAGATCAAAAATACAGATGACAGCCTGTGCTGGAGAGGATGTGGAGCAAGGGAAACACTTCTCCATTGTTGGTGAGAGTGTAAATTTGTTCAGTCACTCTGGAATGCAGTATGGAGGTTTCTCAGAAAACTAGGAATAACTCTCCCCAAGGATCCAGGATTGCCACTATTAGACATATACTCTAAAGATGCACATTCACACCCCAAAAGCATTAGCTCAACTATGTTCATAGCAGCATTATTCACAATAGCAAGAACCTGGAAACAACCTAGATGCTCCTCAACTGAAGAATGGATTAACAAGCTCTGGTACATCTACTCAATGGAGTACTAATCAGCAGTGAAAAAAAAAATGATATCCTAAAATTTGCAGGCAAATGGATGGATTTGGAGAATATCCTCCTGAATGAGGTCTCACAAACTCAGAAGGAGTAGGGGATTTACTCACTTGTTAGTGGACTTTAAGCAAAACATTCTTTTTTCATTGAGAGATGATGGATGAATAAAGTGATTTAAAACACACACACTGACACTCACACACACAAAAACCAAACTTTTGGTTTGTCTGTAGAAGGGTTGCTTAGCAGAAATTTGTGGTGACCATAGTGCATCTGTGGGCATTAGCTGTGACCTACTGTGCTTTCTTCATCTGTAGCTGAGCCTAACCTGGTTTGGGAAGCTTTAGATTTTATTTTTTATGTTTCATGTATTTTACAGAAAAGAGAAGTTTTATTACTGTGTGGATTTTTTGTTATCTATTCTGAATGATTTGCTTTTTTATATAAAGTTTTATATTGATTTTTCAAAAACAATAAAAAAAGAGATTGCAAAATGACATTCAGATATTGGGTTATGGATTCTACTGATGGGGTATGAGTGATGTTGATGTTCATATGACAGAGATGTTGCTGAATTTTGTTACTTCTTTTTCAGGACTTATTTTTGATTGATCTGGCTGTAGGCAATAACACATTCTCTTTTGGCAGCCCAAGCATGAGCCTCTCATCATCTTCTGTGACCTCATGGGTGTGGATTATGAAGAGATGTGTCACTGGCTCTGCCACCGAAAGCTGGCTACTGCCACAGAGACATACATCAAGCCCATTTCCAAGCTGCAGGCCACAAATGCCCGAGATGCTTTAGCAAAGCACATCTATGCAAAACTCTTTAACTGGATTGTAGATCATGTCAATCAGGCTCTTCATTCTGCTATCAAGCAGCACTCTTTCATTGGCGTGCTGGATATTTATGGGTAAGTGCATTTGGCTTACTGCCCTACCCTGCTGGAAAGCAGCTGTTAGTCACGAGTGTTTTATAACTCTAAGCACTATTTAATTTGTTTTTCTAGTGGAGAAGAAAGGAAATCCTACTTATGATCAGTTCGAAGTGTCTTTGATTATGGAGATATAATGTTCTAAAAAAAATTAAATACTGCTTAAACAAAAATTAGCTCAACTCCAGAGCCTACTTATTAGGCTAATAGATAAAATTAATTGGTTTTAGGCTCTCATATGATAAATTATTGAATTGCTAACAATATAAGTTTATTTCTAGTTGCCTTCTGGTTATACTTCTGTAACTGTTGAAACGTTTTTGTACATGGACTTGCTTGGCAGCTAATTTTTTACTCTGGTTCAGTTTTTTTTGGAGATTCTATAACATTACTACTTCTATCCTCCTTCTCTGTGTGTAATATTGATAGTACAAATTGAGAGGCACTGAAGCCTTTAGAATAGTTCTATTGTTTTGGACTGGAAGGTGAATGAACCTCAAAAACCCCAAACGGCACATCTGTAGGCAGGTCCATACAACCATACAAAGGGAAGCTCTATCTCAGCTGATGTTGCTCATCATGTTCTGTCTTTCCAACAAACCTTTATCTCATGTGTAAAGAAAATGTGATAGTGTTAAGGAACTCCCAAGTATGCATATTTTAAATAGTTTTTAAAGCTATTTATTCATTTTCTTTTCTTCTACCTTACTTTTGGTGTTACAGATTTGAAACATTTGAGATAAATAGCTTTGAACAGTTCTGCATAAATTATGCAAATGAAAAATTACAGCAACAATTCAATATGGTAAGAATTTTCCTTCTTGAATAAAATTTTCTTTTCAATTTTTAGTCTTTGTTGGAAGGTTGGCCTATGAAATGAACTCCTGAACTATAATTATTATGTGTGGTTTAGGATAGTGAAACTTCTAGGGAACTGAGCATTACTAATTGATGTAACATTGAAAAAATGTTTGTCAGTTATCTCTCATCTGGAATAATGAACATCTGGGACAGATAATGGGAGACGGAAGAAGTGGGCCAGGCACTAACACTGAGTCCCTCTGCTTGCTGTTTGGAGGAAGCCAACCCTATGTGGAGTTATAACTACTTTACCCACCATTTGCTGTGTTAGCAAGATGTCAGAATTTCACAAAATCATCTTTCAGTAGGCTAAATTCTTCACTGAGATAATGGCAATAGACATAGTTTGAAAATAGCCCATATTGGCTTTGAGCTAATCTCCTGCTTCTGCATTCTAGGTCTTTGGTTACAGACTTGCTGCCACCACATCCCCAGTTGAAACAAAATGTTGTGGTTTTTTTTTTTTTTTTTCCTCAGAGTAATCTGTACACAATTGTCATAATATAGAAAAATAGTAAAATGTGCCCAAAACATCCCTTTTATTTTTAGAGATAACAAAGATGATCATATTAGTTAAAGCAAGAGATAATATAGTTTATTTTTAGGTTTTCTTGAGTCCTTAAAAGTTTCAAATGTGATAGAATATTGTGCTATGTATAAATGCTACTTGTTTTCAAACTTTACTTTCTATGATATGGAAACTTTATATATGTGTATATATATAAATACACACATATATATTCAACAACATATACATTGCTGAATAGGACCAATAAATGGGGAAAACAAAGTTTTAAATTGAGACGTCATAAAAGCTGATAAGCATATATCTTAAAAATACATACTTTAAAATAAAAATGTATCAAAGAAAATTAAAAATATTGCACAGAAGCAGATCAGGGTTATGTACATTTGGCACTCAATTTTAAGCTTTTAGGGTGTTTGACATCAAATATTATAAGTGCTTTGATGAACAAACCTAACTAAATCTTTGTTTAGTGAGCAAAGATGCTTGATACAGTGAAATAATATAGAAGTGATCTTAAAAGCCCTAGGGTTTTCAATATTAACAGAACCAGATTTTCATCAGTTTTGGATAGTTGTGAGCCATCTGTGAGCAATGGGAATTGAATCCTGGTCTTTTGGAAGAGCAACAAGTGCTCTTAAATGCTGAGCCATCTCTCTAGCTCCAAATCCTTAATTCTTAATGGTACCCTGTTTACCCCTTTATCAATAAAAAGAAAAGAAGAAATTTGTTTATGAATTATATGGATGATCTTTTTGACCAAGGATTATTACTGCAAATGAGCGAAGATGATATTTTCAAAAGTGTAAAATATAGTGGGACAGTTCTAAGGGCACAAAGAGGGAGAGGAGAGGGAAGGGGAGGAGAAAGAGAGAGAATTAAAAATCTCTTGTGTCACCTTTCAGTTCTATAATTGGGTTTCTAGAAAATCGGTATTTTTAGGTAACAACCACAAAAAGTTACTTTTTCTAGGAAAAAAAGCAATAAAAAGAGTGAATGAATGGATACAAACAAAATAAGTAAAGAAAAATGTAAAAGGCAGTAGACTGATCATTAGCATCTGTAGAAACTAGAAACTTGGCTGAAGCAGCAGATTAAAGCAGAGGCAGTGGCTTTATTGCTTTGCCCACCTGGACCAGTTCACATTCAAAACTTGATCACAAGTTCCCCCCAGGGAAGCCTAGCCAAACACCCATATCCAAACTAGATGAGGACATTTGTTTTCTCACCTGTAATATCATTAGCATTTGTAATTTTATTCTTTGTGACTATTTCATTTTTCTCAGTTCTCCCTCAATTCACAAGTGTTGCATCCATGACTATGTTGTTGACCACATACAGTGGCTGATATATAATATAGACTCAATGCATAAGCTGATTAAAAAGTGAATGGAGGGGCTGGAGAGATGGCTCAGTGGTTAAGAGCACCGTCTGCTCTTCCAGAGGACCTGGGTTCGATTCCCAGCACCCACATGGCAGCTAACAACTGTCTGTAGTTCCAGTTCCAGGCAAACACCAAAACAAATAAATAAATAAATAAAATTAAGTTTAAAAAAAAAAGTGAATGGAGATAAGAAACAGTGGTGATCATGGTTCCTGGAGCCTTTAGCAGAGTTGCCAGTGGACTGGAGTGCTTATAGCTGCTTTCAGTATTCAGTGTACATTCTAAAATGTGAGCCCTAGACTCCCTGTCTGAGAAGAAAGGTCAAGGCAGATATACAAGGACCACTGTCACTTAACCTAAGGCAACTGTACTTCTGAACACAGCACCTTGGAAAAATCAGTTTTTTACATTGAAATCGCTGCCTAGGTAGTTAGTAATCTGGAAGGAATTTGTTCTGCATAGCTAATCAATGCCAACTGAGGTATTCCTGTGTCTCATGTTAACAGTACTGTACAATAAGTTTAGGAAAAAACATGATACAGTTTTGGAAATGTATGTAGTCAGAAATTTCTGACTCATCCAGGTCCAGAGGAATCTTCCCATGTGTAGTCCACTGCTGCTTATAAAATCATTACACAAAAGCTTATATTAATTACAAACTTTGGCTTATAGCTCAGGCTCATTATCAGCTAGCTCTTACAACTTAACTCAGTTTATTTTTATTAATCTATGTCTTGCCACGTGGCTAGTATCTTTACCTGTGTTCCATTACATCTTGCTTTCTTGGGTAGCAGCTTGCAGCGTTTCTGCCTGACTCTGCCCTCCTTCTCCTTTATCTGTGCTAGGAATTCCTACCTACCTCTAAGCTCCTTTGTCATAGGCCAAAACAGTTCCTTTATGATCCAATAGTACTTCACAGCATACAGAAAGACATCCCACATCAAATGTACCTTTAAAAAAAAAATCACAAAGACTATTTTATGTGTCTACTATTCAAGTTAATTATAGGCCTGGTGTGGTGATACATGCCTATTATCCCAGCAGTTGGGAGGCTACAGCAGAGTACAACTTCAGAGCTGGCCTGGGCTACATAAAGAATCTCAGGCTAACCTGGTTTACAATTGAGACTCTGTCCCAAACATAACAAAAATTAACAAAAACATTTACATGCTTAGATTTATTGTTCATGATGACTACTTGTAGCTGAAGTTTTCTGTACATGATTTTAGTTTCACTTCTCCAAGGTGCTGTTGTTGCTGGAAGCCATGAGGATATGTTGGTACCCTCACTGTCCTATAGACATGTGCTTCTTGATTACAGTCTTTATGATAGTGATCTGATAATGACTGCCATTTTCTCTTTATTTCAGCATGTCTTCAAATTGGAACAGGAGGAATATATGAAGGAAGAAATTCCTTGGACACTCATAGATTTCTATGATAATCAGCCTTGTATCAATCTTATAGAATCTAAACTGGGCATTCTAGATTTGCTGGATGAGGAGTGTAAGGTGATTATCATTTTCTGGAGTACTTAAGCCTGTCAAGATAGATCATCAAGGCTACACAACAAGAGGGTGCAAACAGAAACTCTTCAGTATTGCAGGAGATGTCATGTGACCCGTGACAAGTCAAGGGTGGCTCTTTCATTCTGAAGAGACACTAGATCCCAAAGGGTCTTTTTCATTTGTTTACCTTTAGCATTTTTGTTTAGCAGTAGGATATATTGAAGGAAATACAAGAAATTTCACAAAAAATATTTTGAATTCTAATTCTAAGTTTTGAATATTAGTTAATTATTCTTTGTTACTGACATAAATAATAGTCTTCAACTTTAACATTTTTAGATGTAGCATGTTAGAAAAATCACTGGATCCTTCTCTCTATTACTGAATGACTTTAGACAAATCTATCTTTTTTCTTAATCTTCCTTTAGTTTATCTACAATAAGTCACAGCCTATCATGTGTTGGCCCTCATAAGGAGCCATACTTAGTGTGTTAAATTTTATGTGTGGCTGCTGAGATGACTCAGTGGATAAAAATACTTGCCATACAGATACAATAACCTGAGTTTGATCCCCAGATCTAACAGTGAAAGAGTATGGCATGCATTTGTCCTCAATTACACACAATAACAATAAATTAAAAATTGTGGGTTTTTTTTTTTTTACAAAAGAACATGTGATAGAAAAGAACTCATTTATACTTGATATTAAAAATATTAAAGCAAAGCAAGAATGTTAGGTATCATGAGGTTCCTTTAAATTTTGTACCTTTCTTTTGCTAAGATTAAGTTAATATTACACATATACATTTGATGAAGGCCAAGAATTCATATAATATATTTTAGAGGAAAGCAGATCATAACCACATATGTCTTTTGACATAGGAGTTTAACTTTTAAGTATACTTGCACATAGACTGAAGGTATGAATGTATAAGAGGAATATGACAGTTGCCATATCAAAATTTTAATAACAGTGTAGACCATAAGTAAGAAAAGAAAATTCAAGGAGTATATAGGATGAGCCCATTCAAGTACTTGTTTTAAAAACAGGAAAAAATAATGTTTCTAGAAATGGCAAGAGGAAACTACTGGTTTATGCCTTTCTGGATTAAATTAATATTTCACTGTATTTAAATGTTACCTCCATTTAACAAGTATGCCTAATAATTGTATTTTATCTTTAACTTATAAAGCCTTTGTAGTTTTAAAAATTAAATACTGATTTGATGTCTCTGGGATAGGCAAATGATCTCACATGTCCTAGGTCACTCTAAGGAAGGCCTCAGTAAGGAAGTCCTCAGTCATGCTCTTCGTAGGTGGTTCACTTGTGCTGATGAGAAGAAAGAATGAATTTTTAGGTTGAACACAGAAACAGGTCTCTTGTTGCTGATGTAGCAGAAGACCCTTATCGCTCAGTCATTTCTCTTTCTTTTTTCTCTCCTAGATGCCTAAAGGTACAGATGATACATGGGCCCAAAAACTGTACAACACACATTTGAACAAATGTGCCCTCTTTGAGAAGCCCCGTATGTCAAACAAAGCTTTCATCATCAAACATTTTGCTGACAAAGTAGGGAAACTTTTGTCTTTTTTCTTTTTAATACTTTATATTAAATTATAATAATAATCAGTAGTCAAATTTCTTCTTTTCAGTGCTTGCTGTCTTTAAGGGCATTTCAGGAAAAGCAATCTTCAGTTCTGGTTTCTTGGTTTTCTCTTGCTTTAACTTCAGTTGGATTATATATTAAATAAATATGAGTCAAAAGTGTTTTGTCTGAAATTTTGAAATCCAAGAAACTGAAAACCACATGTTTTCATAACTCATTTAGAAGTCAACCCTAATCTCTGATCCTATCTAGCATGAAATATATTCATAATTCTTAAGCCATTTAAGGTGGGTAGGTATATTTTAAGTATGGAAATACTAATGTTTATGTAATATGTGGTATAGATGACTTTATTGAACTTTTCTGGTAGTATTTAAAATGGTGTGTATACACACTATATCTCTAAATGCATGTAAAATTCTAAACTTTTAAACATGCCACAGGCTTCAGAATAGGGACTGCATTTTTGTCACCTTCTCTGAAAGCATGGTGATATGTTCTTCACAAGTTCTACAGTTCACTTAGCAAGTCAGGGATCCTGTGACCAGTTTATATTTCAAGGAAGTTGTGGGATAAGCTGTGTTGTGAGATTTCTGAAGACCTCTTTCTGAAGTTTTCTGATTATCTTGTTCTGGTTTGAAGCCTTTGAACAACTAAGGTGACCTAAGGAGTTTAGGATGTAAAACCCTTTGAGTGGCAAATGACTGATGTTGTGAGGCTTTAGAAGAAAATGAATTAATTCTCAAGTAGTCCCACATTACTAAATTATACAGTGTTTGCCCATCTTCTCTCTCTTTCCAGTATCAGCTCCTTACTTCTTCCCATACTCTGTCCACTTCTTTTCTCTCCTCAGAACATGGTCCTCAATGGTTCTTACTACAGTGTCTCATGTTGTGGAATCATCCAACTGTAAAATTATTTTTTGTTGCTACTTCATAACTGTAATTTTGCTACTGTTATGAATTGTTTTGTAAATATGTTTTCCAGTGGTCTTAGGCAACCACTTTGGAAGCATGCTTTAACCCACAAAGAGATAGTAACCCACAAATTGAGAAGAATGGCTACCTCAGATGACCATTTGTGCTTTGTAGATGGTAGACTAGCTTAGAATATATGCTGCATCAGCCTGGGAGGCACTTTCTTTTCCATGAGGGAGAGCAGCTTACAAGTCTGCTTACCTGTGAATTGATAGATCATTTTGAACACAGACTATCAGCAGTCACTGCCACATTTACCTAGGAAATTGGCTTTTTTAGACTTTTACTAGAGCTATATATTTTTTTATTTTACTATTTTTATTAGTGTTTTTTTTTTCTTAAAGTTAAAATGTAAGTGTTGTAAAAGGTTTTTTTTGGCCCGTTTTGGGTCTGGGAGGTTTATGACGTGGCACGTCTGTGGCAGCGGTTTAGAACCTGGTTCGCGCGGCCACGGCTTTTGTCTCTCAAAGAAATGAATCACACACTTATATTCTTTACACTGTTTGGCCCATATCTTAAGCACATTCCTTTTTAAACTGTTCTCTTTTTGTTTAGTATAAGCAGAAACCTTAAATCAATTATACTTGTGTTAAGTCTTTTGTGAAACGTATGAATTTAAGTTGTGTGTCGCGGACGTGCCATTTTTAAATTTTTGTTTGAACACCATGCTGTCTCCGTACCATAAATCAATTTAGATATGCAATTTAGAAAATCGCTTTTGGGTCTGTTTTAGTGATTTAGAATGCTCTTTTTTTTTTTTTTTTTTTTTTTTGGCCCGTTTTGGGTCTGGGAAGTTTGTGACTTGGCGCGTCTGCAGCGGCGGTTTAGAACCTGGTTCGTGCACCGCGGCTTTTGTTTCTCAAATAAACGAATCACACGCTTATATCCTTTACACTGTTTGGTCCATATCTTAAGCACATTACTAGCTAGCTCTTTTATCTTAATTTAACCCATTTTCATTAATCTTCCCACCACGTGGCTGAGCCAGTACCTCTACATGTCTGTCTTCTTTGGGGGTCAGATAGAGACTGACTGACTCTACCCTTTCCTACCTGCCTGCCCTCTGATTCTCCACCCACTTCTACGGTGCTGTACATAGGCCAAAACAACTCCTTTATTTACATTATACAAAAAATATTCCACCACATGTAAAATAATGAGTTCTTGTATTTTGACACAATGTCTATGTAGCTAAGGCTGGTCTTAAACTTACTGTGTAGCTGATGCCAACCTTGAATTTCTAATCTTCCTGCTTCTACCTCATAATTGCTAAAATTATTGGTGTGTGCTATGGATTTAATTTTATCTCCCCCCCCCTTTTTTTTTTTACATACTTTGTTCTTCTTTGTCTCTCTCTTTCAGTCCTTTCTACTGCTCCCTAACCTTCTCTTGTAATCACATTTTATATCCCATAACCACAGTTCTGCTTTCATGTCACATCTATTCCATTACTTTTCTTTTTTCTCTATTGAGAGCTCTTCTTTCCTGTTATGTTCTCCTTTTCTAGTTTCTTTTTCTAAATTTTTATTTATTAGAATTAATTTCTATCTATTATGATTTCTTTTTATCTTTTTATTTTATTTCATTTTTTATTATGAATAAAGTCATATTTTTTATCCACGCATATCCTTGTTCAGGCTCCCTCCCCCCTCCCACCTCTCCCAGTCACTCACTCTTCTCTCCATCAGTTTATCTCCTCCCCAGCAAGGGCAGGAGGTCCCAAGGTCCCAATGTGGCTTAGTTCAGCATCCACTCCAGGCAGATCCACTTTCCTCACCCCAGCATCAACACTAGGTGAGGTGTTTCTCTAGAGGGAATGGGATCCAAGGTGCTGGTCCAAGGTCTTTCAGATCCCAAGCTGTTCAGTGTTTGTGCTTTGCAGATTGGAAATGCTTTGCTTTTTGCTTTTTTGTTTAGAGTCCACTAATGAGTGAGTACATTCCCTTGCTTATCTTTCTAGGTTTGTGATACCTCGCTCAGGAGGATATTCTCTAAATCGATCCATTTGCCTGCAAATTTTAGGATATCATTTTTTCTCACTGCTAAGTAGTATTCCATTGTGTAGATGTTCCACAGTTTGTTAATCCATTCTTCAGTTGAGGAGCATCTAGATTGTTACCAGGTTCTTGCTATTGTGAATAATGCTGCTATGAACATAGTTGAGCTAATGCCTTTGGAATGTGACTGTGCATCTTTAGGGTATACACCCAGAAGTGGTATTGCTGGGTCCTTGTGGAGATTGATTCCCAGTTTTCTGAGAAACCCCCATACTGCATTCCAGAGTGGCTGAACCAGCTCACACGCCCACCTTTTCTAGTTTCATGACCTGTATTCATGTCTGTGCACAGAAACACACACATTGAAACCTATGATCTACGTATGAGAGAAGACATAAAGTATTGTTTTTCTGGGTTTGACTTATTTCACCTAACATAAAGATTTCCAGTTCTATCAGTTTTCCTACAGATGTCATGATTTCATGACATTTATTGTGGCTGGATAAAATTTCATTGTATCTATATCTATACATATATATAATGCACCACATTTTTTTTAATCTGTTCATCTGTTGATGGACATCAACACTGGTTCTACTTCTTAGCTGTTATGAGTAGTTCACCAATAAGCATGGATGTGGTAGGACTTAGAGCCCTTTGTGTGTATCTTCTCAGGTTTATTATAATGAATTATACTTCCCCTGGGAATGGTACTGACCTCTTAGAAAAGACTGATAATACCACTTACTGAGAGCTAGTCATTGAGCCTGGGCAAAGTAATATGCTTTTGTTGATGATGACAACACCTATTAAAAAATGTCATTTTTTCATGTGATTTCAGGTGGAGTACCAGTGTGAAGGATTTCTTGAAAAGAATAAAGATACAGTTTTTGAAGAACAAATTAAAGTCCTTAAGTCAAGCAAGGTAACCATGGATAGACTTGCTCCAATCAGGATATGTTTCATAAAATATTAATTGCTTTAGCATTAGTCTTTTAATACTAATGATGATTTTCTAACAATTTTTTTTATCAAAAGTTTTTAATTTATCAAATATTTAACACTTAGTGAATATGTGTCTGGTCGTCTACTGAGAACCTTTCAAATGCTAACACACCTGATTCTTACAGTAAGATGGTTCCATTACTCTCATCCTCCAGATGAGGGGCTCAGGACTGCTAAGTTCCCAAGTTAGGTTAAACTCAGGCTGTCTTCTCAGATCCTGCTCCTAACCTCTCTGCCATGGAGTCCTTCAGCTCTAAATCATTGTCTCCACAGAGTCTCTACACTCTCCTGTGTCTTTGTGAGAAACTTAGAGAAGAGGGTTTTCCTGCTCTGCCATTTTGAAGGGACTTGTTAGAAACATGCCTATAGCACTCCATCTAAGTTGGACATTGACTCTGAGTCATCATGGGTGTAATTTTGGGTGTGATGCACAGTTTTTGAGTTATTTTTTCAGAAGAACAAATACTAGAACCACTGCTTTATACGAGGAAAAAGAATATCCCAGGTGACAAGGAAGCATGAGTAGTTAAGTTGGTCTGTAGCTCCACCTGTTGACCTCTGTCTGGAAAGGATAGGAAAGGAGTATACAGTCAGCTCATGGGAGCAAACCAGGAAGTCAGTTACTTGATGCTGCAAGTACTCACTTAAAAAGTAAAAATATGGGGCTGGAGAGATGGCTCAGAGGTTAAGAGCACCGACTGCTCTTCCAGAGGTCCTGAGTTCAATTCCCAGCAACTACATGGTGGCTCACAACCATCTATAATGACATCTGGTTTGTATACTGTATACATAATAAATAAATCTTTTTAAAAAAAAATTAAAAATATTCATGTGGACGTTAGAGGTGACTGATTGGTACTCTTGTTTTTCTGTTTTTTTTTTTTTAAGAGAATTCTCTTAACATCTGTGCAGTAGTATATACATAATAGGATTCTCATGTTTAAAATAATAATTTTTTATATCCAATTATGTTAATAATATAAAGATCACATAAAATTCTATTTTTAACTCTCAGATATGAGTCAAATGGTTATAGAAAAATTAGAGATTTATTTCCTCCTTAACAAGCATTGAGTATTAGTACTTTTTTTTTTTAAATGTATAGAGGTGATATGCAAGGCAAAGTTTTTAACAGTGACAGTCACTAAGTGTGATTCAGAGATCTTTATCACCTTAATCCATAATATAAGCATGATGTTCTGTTGTTAGTGCTTTGTCAAAATAATTTAACTTAAACGAAGCACAGGTTCTCATTCTACCCATGATCAGTTCTTTCTCTCTCTGTCTCTGTGTGTGTGTGTGTGTGTGTGTGTGTGTGTGTGTGTGTGTGTAAGCGGGAGGTGAGAGAGAGGCTGTTTCATTTGGCCTTGAAGTCATGTTATTGCTGCACTCATGATCCTCTTTTCTCTGTCTCCTAAGTGCTGGGGTTTTAGCTGTGCTACTTCTACATTTGGTTCTAGAATACAGTTTTCTTTTACTGTTCTGACTCAGTTTAAGATGCTACCAGAACTGTTTCAAGATGATGAAAAGGCCATTAGTCCTACCTCCGCCACCTCTTCAGGGCGCACACCTCTCACTCGAGTTCCTGTAAAGCCCACTAAAGGCCGACCTGGCCAGATGGCCAAAGAGCACAAGAAAACAGTGGGACACCAGGTGAGTTCAGGAACTGCCACTGCCAGTTCCAGCTTCCGCAAAGCCTCAGGTCTTTCTTGGGTTCTTCAGCGGAGGAAAGGCCAGTATTTCTGTTGTGCAAACAACAGTGTCTACTTAGACTTTACCCACCCCAGACTCATAACTTTGCATCAGCCTTTTCCAAGATAATTGTCTGTGTGTCTCAGTTCCTCTAGTGCGTATCATGTCTCAGACCACTGCTGTCTTTGTTTTGTTCTCAGTTGTCTTAACTCTGTGTTCAAACAGAGCATCCATCAGCTTCTCAGATGTATTTTGCTCTGTGGAGACTGGAAAGTCTTCCACACATTTTGGAAGGGAGGTTGAATACTAGTCAGCATAGTGTTATTCCTCTGAGGCCTTGTAGATAGGCCAGTGTAGATAGGACCAAGGTCCGACATGGGTCTAGAGCCTCCAGTCTTGACTCATGTCTTTAATGATGTTTGTTCTTCAGCCTGTTCTCTGTTCTTATATAATATTAAGAAATGTGCAGCTTTTTTAGTTTTACAAATATAGTTCATGTCATATAAGATTGAATGGCCCTATAGCAAAATTATAAGTCACATATGGACTTCACAACAGAAAGCTACAGGAAGAGAGGAAAAAGGTATGTGCATATTTAGCAGAATGAACATGTAGAGTTCAGACATGTAAATGAAAGCGCTAGAACTCTTGTTTAAGAACTGCCCCCGCCCCCCGAAGATGGCTTTAAATTCATAGTTTACAAACTCACCTCTATTTATGTCAGAGGAAGAGAATTTAGATTGTCCTGGGCCTCTAACAAAACTTCACCCTTTCTCATGCAGTTTCGGAACTCCCTTCACCTGCTCATGGAGACCCTAAACGCCACGACCCCTCACTATGTGCGCTGCATTAAGCCTAACGACTTCAAGTTCCCATTCACGTGAGTGAGACTGGGCTGAGGAGAAAGACTTCTGGGGAAGAATCCTCATGTCTAATAAAAAGAGTCTACTACTCAATAAAAAGTTTAGTTCCTTTTGGGAACACAAAAACAAATTAGCAGTTGCCTCTAAAAGTTTGAAAATTTGAGACTAATCAGTTCTGATTCTGTTTTGATTTTATCTTTGTTGGAGATCTTTCTGGGCTTTTTGTTAATTTGGACATTAGTTAAATGCAGAGCTGGCCAAGCTAAGGCTTTTTTGGCCAAGGCTTACCTGCTAGCAGCCTTTTAATCTATTGAAGCCAGACAGTGTATCTCTCGTCCTACTTCACATAAAAAGTTACAGATGAAAATGAATGTTTCTGGAGATGATTTTAAAAATATAAGTATTTCTTTAACTTTAAAGCATGTTGTGACGGTTTTCAGAAAGAGAAGTAGAAGGTAAGGACCGTAAGTTAGCACATGTGCTGGACTAGTTCTTTCTCTGTGTGTGTGTGTGTGTGTGTGTGTGTGTGTGTGAGAGAGAGAGAGAGAGAGAGAGAGAGAGAGGCTGTGACAAGGTGGGGTCTCATGTATCATTGCTATTTAATCTTCACTTTCAGTATCATTAGTGTCATTGATTGTGGACAGTTCCTAGATTTGTATTTAAAAATCTACATTATTGATTGAATGGCTGTAGAGTATCTGATGGTCCATAATCTATTTAATAAATCATTTAGGCTGTTGCAACAGTTCTTTTTTAAAAAATACATTTTAATAAAATACAATTACATCACTTTTCTCCCCTCAGTCTTTCCCAAACCCCTCCCTTCCTCAAATCCCTTCCTGTTTCTCCTAACAATTTCTATCAAGTATCTTTTGCTAGATGTTTCTGGGCCTCCTTTAGGATAACATAATTCCAGAAGAATTTGTGACCCAAAGATCAAGTGTATGATTTATTTGGTCATTACGCATATGTATTGAAATACATTTTACCCCACAAATAACCACAAATATTGTGCCAAATAAGAATTTTTTAATATATTTTTAAAAGACCAACCATGAAGCTATAGAGATGGCTCAACAACAGTTTAGAGCCTGCCCTTACAGGGTGCCTGGGTTTGACTCCCAGCACCCACATGATATTTTACAACCATCTATCATTCCAATTTTAAATCATTTGACACCTTCTTCTGGCCTCTGAGTACTAGATACTCAAAGGTTGTACAGATAGACATTCAAGCAAATATCTTGAATATATATACATATAAAATAAAATAAAAACAAATAAGTAGATTTAAAAACAACGAAAAAAAAGACTAGCCATATAGATTCAGGGTTGCAGTTCCCACTCTACAGCATATGAATGAATGTCCAGACAGTCTTGCTGGCCTCCTCTGCAGATACTGCTTTCTGTTTGAAGGTAGTTCTGACACACTGCCATCCCTAACATCAGTGAGCAGCAGCAAGAAGTTGTTCCCTCCCTCACCATGCACTTGTATTAGCAAGCCCCATCTCCTAGCAGCAATACAAGGCCTGAGAAGACAACATAGGATGGGCTTGGGTAGATACTCACAGCTTAGTCATGAGACCAACAGAGGCAGTCCTCTGGCTAGAAGAATTTTCTGCTGCTTGGTTCAGTGTCATTCTAATGTTACCATGCCATTTTTTTAGTGTGTTATTTAATTTTCTATTTGACAAGACAAAAATGTCATGACCAAGGCAACTTAGAAAAGAAACTAATTTGGAGCTCATAGCTATAGAAGTCTAGAGTCCGTGGCCATCAGCAGGAGCATGGTGGCAGATAGGCAAGCATGATGCTGAACCCATGCTGAGAGCTTACATTTTGATCAACAAGCACAAGGCAGAGAGAGACAGGACAGCTAGCTGGGAATTGCAAGGGCTTTTGAATTACTAGTGACAGAATACCTTCTCCAACAAGGCCACATACCTTCCTAATCATTTCCAACAACTGAGGACAAAATATTCAAGTATATGAGCCTATGGGGGGCCATTCTTATTTAAACCAACATGTTTAGGATGAAACAAATATGAAATGTAATAAAAACATAAGTTTTTATTGTTGGTTTTTCCCCCCCAAGACAGAGTTTCTCTGTGTAGTCCTGGTTGTCCAGAATTCACTCTGTAGATCAGGCTGTCCTCGAACTCACAGATCCACTTGCCTCTAAATAGTTGCTTCTCTAAATAATTGAAAGGGGCATGTTTAATTTGTCTTTTCAAGTTCATCAACCTTTATCCCAGGGGAGGTCTATGTACTGAGCTAATGAAAGCTGAGCATTTTCAGTGAGGCAAAGTCATAATTGCAGTCATTGCAGGATGAGCAAAGTGAGAGAGAAGTCTTTCTTCTTTCTTTTTAGTGTTCTCAGTGGACTCTCTTATGACACTGTAGTGTGTGAACTGGGAAAACTACCTATAGCTCTTTATTTTTACACTAAATGTCTCTTCCCTACTGTTCCATAAAGTTCTTCATTTTGATCACTGTTCCAGCTTTTGAATGATTTCTAGTTTATCCAATTGGCGCTTGACAAAGAAGTTTTTACAGTCTAGGTCTTTGTGGGCTAACAGCTTTTGTTTTTCCGTGCAGATTTGATGAGAAAAGGGCCGTGCAGCAGCTGAGAGCATGTGGTGTCCTGGAGACCATCCGAATCAGTGCAGCAGGTTTTCCCTCACGGTGAGCCCACAGTCTTCAAATGGAAGGGAGCTTTGTGGGAGCAGTTCTTGCTTGAATTTTTAAGCTGTTATGGGCTTCTGTTGTAGGTGGACTTACCAAGAGTTCTTCAGCCGGTATCGGGTCCTAATGAAGCAAAAAGATGTGCTGGGAGACAGGAAGCAAACATGCAAGAATGTTCTAGAGAAACTGATCTTGGTGAGAATGATTTCCACTGAATCGATTTTGAAAGCTATTATCCAGAGGCCTTGTCAGTCTGAGCTGTAAAAGCCACATTATTTGGGTTTGCTTAAGTAGAGAAACACCTGACATAGAGGCCAAGTGAGACTCACTGTGTTTAGTGTGCTAGAAGTAATGTGGATGCTGATAGCCAACACCAGAAAAAAACATCAGATAAAATTAAGGAAAAAGTCCATTTTTATTTTAAAGACAAGTAATGCTTTTAAAAGATAAGCATGCTGATGATTATGTCTCCATCAAATATTGAGTGAGACAGAGATATGGCTCAGTAGAAGGGTGCATACTGGACTCAAGAACTCAAGTTTGGTTCCCAGGACCTATGTAGGATGCCTCACAACTACCTGTAACTCTAGCTCCTGAGGGAGCTAACATCTCTGGCCTTCTTTGATACTTACATTTTCATGCACAGAGACACACATGCATACATATAACAAAAGATCTTCTTAAAAAATGACAAAAAATAGAGGAAGTAGGATAGATATTAAGGGAAGGCAAAATCATATCTAATTATTCAAAGGAAGAACAACTTTATGAGGTATGAGATTTGAGTCAGGCCCTGAAGAATGGGTATGTTTGCATAAAAATGGAAATAAGCTTTAAAAAAAACTGTAGAAAAATACAGGATTTGCTAATATGGCTGGAGAAGTGCTTAAGAGTTCCTGCTGCTTTGTCAGAAGACTTGTATTCAGTTTCCAGCACCCACATTGGGTGGCTTTTAACTTGTAACTCCAGCTCCAGGAGATTCAATGCCCTCTTCTGACTTATGTGGGCATTCATACATACATGGCATACACTGGTATAGTCACATAAAAAAATAAATCTTTAGGGCAGAAGAGATGGTTCTGCACTTAAAAGCACTTGCTGTTTTTGCAGAGGACCTTGGTTTGTTTTCCAGCACCTACATGACAGTTCACAAGCTTCAAGGGATCTTATACCTTTTGGTCTCCACAGGCACTAGTCATGCACATAGTGTACATGCAAACACAACATTGATACACTTAAGAATTTTAAAAAGGAGACAGTAAGGTGGCCTATTACAGCGTAAGAGTTATATATGAGACCCCAGAGAAATTGTTAGAATAGATAGATGATGGTGCTATAGACAGTTGCATGCCCATCTAATAAGCTCTCAAACTATTTTGTGTAGTCACCTAGATGGCTTGCTAGACATAGACAGCTGGCCTCCACCCCTAGAATTTCTGATTTGGTAGGTCTGGGATGGGCCCAAAAATTTAACACCTATTCCCCATACTTTATTTTTTTCTGTGCTGGTGATTGAACCCAGGGCTTTGCATATACTAGGCAAACACTTTACCATTGAGCTAAATCTCTTATAATCTGCATTTTTAACAGTTACTCAGGCCCACACAGTATACATAGAAAATCTCTATTATGAGTCTTGATGAGTTTGAGATTCATAAAAAGATTGTCTAAAAGTTAATTTTATTTGTGCCTCACTATGAAGTAGTTAGTCATAATTACTAGCTATTAATTAAATGCAATTCTTTTTTGATAATTTTTTCCCCTTTGGGAGAACTATTGATTTTATCCCTCCCTAAGGATGTACTACTTTTTAAGATCTAGCAAGGTTTTTTTTGTTTTGTTTTGTTTTTGAGTTTGGCCCAACTCCTTTCTAATTTGGGTTCAGATGGGAATATGAAATAGAAAGCTGAGACAATCATGCACCTGCCTCCTCACCCAGACCACTCCAGGCCTGGATCCAATAGAGGCAGAGGTAGTAGCTGAGGTAAGAAGGGACAGTGGGAAAGGACCTAATTAGAGTTCCTATGCAAACTTCAGTAAATAATTTTAGACTTTTCAGATATGTTACAGTTTCTGATCTTTTAACTTCATGTTTAAAGGGATATGCTTACAGCAAAATCTGAATTTCTCTAGTAATGATTAGTATATGTAAATTCTACTGTTCTTTTGATATGAAAATGGTTAATGATGTACAAGCTTACATCTGAGGTGAATCACCTCAAATCAGTTGAATATCTTTGTCTATTCTATAGCTTTTCTTATGCCCAAAAGTCAATGCAATATAATAATTATATTTTTATGAAAGAAATTGGCAATCTGTAGAATATTTTAAACACATTTATAAGGTTGTATTTATTTTTAGATATTGTTAAAGCAAAATAATAACGTTTTAGAAGCATACCCTTAATATGTGCACAGGAATTTGGAGGGATTGGTTGTTGGTTTGTTTGTTGTTTTTTTTTTTTTAACTTTTATTTTGTGTGCTTTCTTCCTGCCTTATTCTTCACATTGGTGTTTTTGTTTCTTCAGCTGCTCATGGATTGTACAGCCTGATGTAATCTTACAGCAAGTCAGTCAAAAGGACTGTCAGCATCTCCATTTCCTTAAAGATGTTTAAAATCCAAACAAGCAGATAATAGCTGCATAGAACCCACAGCCAGTTTTGGGCCCAGATATTAATTCCAGGTAGAATAATTCTGGAAAATATTCTTAGGCTACCATTTTCTCTAAAATTCTTTCTATTTACACAACTTAAATAGGATTTTAAAAAACTCTGGCTCTGTTAGTTCATTGAGGTTCTAGATAATAGATTTATCCTTTTACTAATTTTACTTCTAGATTTTTCTCCCCATCTTGAATTTCTTTTATAAGGTCCTTGTTTTTTGTGTTTTGTTTTTATTTTCTCTGAAACAGGACAAGGACAAATACCAATTTGGTAAGACAAAGATCTTTTTCCGTGCTGGTCAAGTGGCCTATCTAGAAAAATTGAGGGCTGACAAACTGAGGGCTGCCTGCATCCGGATCCAGAAGACCATCCGTGGATGGCTGCTAAGGAAGAAATATCTGTGCATGAAGAGGGCAGCCATCACAGTGCAGCGATACGTGCGGGGCTATCAGGCTCGATGGTAGGTCTCCTCTTGGCCTCATCAGCCTTGTCTAATTTATGATCTATCCAGAACAGGTTTGAATGGCTACCCTAACTGAGAAGGTCACCTCTCACTCATTATTAATTTCAAAGCGCAACAAATTAACTTACAAGACAATTTAAAAGAATAAAATTTCACATAGACTTAAAATAATTCAGATTTGAATTGCTACCAACTCGGGTCCTTAGAGTTTGTATCTCTTTTACCATAGCATAGAACTTGAAAATATTGTATATAAATTAAAATGACTATGAGTATGAGATAGTTAACCTTAACTAATAGCTTAATAGAAGCAATTAACAAAAATGTTCTAGCAAATAGTTATATTTCAGTGTGAGTATATATACAAACAGTTTAATTTTATGAATTCTTAAGCTTTATGAATTTCTTTTTTTTATTGTGAAATGTGACAATATGAGACATCCTGCTTTTTAAAACTAGGGAAATCTCAATGAAAAATACTCCAGAAGCTACACATTGCTAAACATATATAAGTAAATATAGGGGCTGGAGAGATGGCTCAGCGGTTAAGAGCACCGTCTGCTCTTCCAGAGGACCCGAGTTCGATTCCCAGCACCCACATGGCAGCTCACGGCTGTCTGTAGTTCCAGTTCCAGGCAAACACTAAGGCAAATAAATAAATAAAAGTTTAAAAAAAATGAAAAAAAATAAGTAAATATAAATGGGTATTTGTCATGAACATTAAAATAACCAACAGTGAGATTTTGCTCAGGATACCTAAGACATTGGCATTGATATTTTGCAGTCTTGATGACTGACTATACACTACTATTTTCTTTGGCCAGCTATGCTAAATTTCTGCGCAGAACCAAGGCAGCAACGACCATTCAAAAGTACTGGCGCATGTATGTGGTCCGCAGGAGGTACAAGATTCAACGAGCTGCCACTATTGTTCTTCAGTCTTATCTGAGAGGTTATTTGGCAAGAAATAGGTATCGTAAGGTAAGATGCTGTTTTTAAGTTTATTCATGCATTCCAGTAATATTAATCATGTTTTCTGACTGCACAAAGTATCATAGGGAATGCTGTGAATAGAGAAGCCATGTGGAGACAGCTAACAATTGATTGTATGCTAGTATTAATTAGATATACTTGTTAACAAGACAATAGAAAAGAAAATATACTTCCACTTCTATTTGTCTGTATAATTTGTAAAATTAAAAAAGTAAATGTGAATAAAAATCACCAACTTGGTTGCTAAAAGCAACAGAACTTGTTTTTTGAGCTTTCTGAAGGCCAAAAGTCCACAATCACTGGAGTATAATCAAGATATCATCAGTACCACATTCTCCAAAATCCCCAAGACAGAATATATTCCGTGTTCCTTCCAGTGGTAGCCTGCACTCCTGTACCTGTGGTCACATTGCCCCTGTCTTTTCCCTACCTTTATATCATTTATCTTTTACAAGAAAATAAATCCTTGGAACCCACATTGTGGAAGGAGAAAATCAACTCCCATATGTGCACACATGCCCCCTAATAATTGTTGTTTAAGGTATTTTCTTTAATTATGATGGTATTCAAGTCCTACCTTCATAATCCAGGATAATATTCCCATCTCAAGATCCTTAACCTAGTCACATCTACAAAGTCTTTTTTTCAAATAAAATCACAAGTTCTAGGGATTAGGACATAATGTCATTGAAACCCATTATTCAGACAGATCCATTATTTAGAGAGGTAAACTACACAAAGAGGTTAAATAGATGACAGATGGCCAGAAGATAACCTAAAAATGAGAGAAGCTTAGGAGAATTTATTATTCTCCTAAGAAGAAACAACTATAATATTTGCATGATTAAAATTACATTAGCCGGTATGTAGTGCATTTTTGATTGTGTGTGTGTGTTGCAGGCTTTTCGTTGTGTGTGTGGTATGCAAGTTGTGCATACATATGTAGAGACCAGAGCAGGACTTCGATTGTCTTACTTGTTACCCCAAGACAAAGTCTCTCACTGAACCTGAAGCTCATGGTATTGGCCAGACTAGTCAAGCAGTAAACTCCCAAGATCAACATGTCTCTACCTCTCAATGCTAAGGTTACAGAGACATTTATCCATGCTCAGCCTTTTATGTGGATGCTGTGAATTCTAACTTAAGTCCTCATGTTTGTGTAGCAAACAATTCTTACCCACTAAGCCATCTTACAAGGCCAACAAATGATCTTTTTTGCATGAGGCACTGGAGTTGAATTCAAGGCATCATGCATATTAACCATGCATCTTATACTAAGCTACACTCTTGTCCTGACAAGAACCCTTTCTATCTTAAAATAATTGTTACTCTCTGGATCATAGATCACTGATGATCTATTTTAAAACATGTATTTAATTTTGTTTGTGTGCATGGAGGGGGCTACACATTTGTGCATGTGTCAGTGCAGGTGTCAGAGGACAACTTGCAGGACTTGATTTTTTTCCATCATCAAGGGTGTTCCAGGGGGAAAAACTCCTAAAAACTGTTCACACCTGACCTGCTTAGTGGTCTTCAGTGACAAGAAATTTATCTCATAAGGCAACCTTTTTCTTCTAAGTTATACAACTTTATATATATACAACAAGTTTAAGAGACTATCATGACTTTAAAAAAAAGTAAAAGTAAGACTATTCTGTTTTACATTTCCTTGTGTTTAGCTTTCACTTTAAAGCTCCGGGCCGTTATCTTGGCATCATAACTGATTCCTGCTGCATTATAAACAACAGCAGCAAGAATCACACTAGAATGATACATTTCAAATGTGGCAGACAAGAGCATGAACTTTAGGCTAAGGGAGATGACACACGCCTTTAATCCCAGCACTCAGTAGGCAAACCCAACCCACTCCATGGGTTCAATGCCAGCCTGGTCTGTGTAGTAAGTTCCTAACCAACCAGAAAGACCCTGTTTCAAGCAAATAAAAAAAAATGTGACCTTCTGAGTTTCAGGAGTGAAATCAATAAGTCATTAATAACCTTTTATTATCTCAGGTGTCAGCCTCTCAGCCAGCTTGCTGTACAGGCCCAGTAGATAGTGAAGCAGTGTAGTGGGACAGTCTTTTATTTAAATAGCACATGGTCATAAAGTACCTGGTTCTTAGAGGTTTTTTATATTTTAAATGTTTTTATTAGCATATATTAATTATACAAATTATATTAACTGCATTTTATTCTGGCTTTTTCATTCATGTACATAACATAGTTTGATCACATTCACCCCCTTTCCTTGTCCTGTCCCCCTCCTACTCCTTAATCTGAATACTATCAAACCAGTTTGTATTTGTGAACATAAAAGTTACATATGTGCCCTGCTACTCAGGAAAAAGCTATTATTTGATCAGTAGTGATTGCTTTATGGTAGGTACTTAATGTTTTTGCAGGCAATTGCATCATTTGCTATAGCAGGTTCTTAGTTTTGGTAAGTGAAAAATTATACACCAGTAAGGAAGCTGATGCATTTTTAATGTTCTTTGTAGAATTTTTTTTGCAATCTGATACTTTTTATTTAGACTGCTTCCAGTTTTATGTATTATTTATAGTTATGTGTGTGTGTGTAATATAACTAGAAAATTAGATATTGAAAGATGATTTGAGAAATATGTATATATATTTTTAAATGATATACCTTTATATCTGTGATGTATAACCCACATGAAAACACCATTGGTTCAATTTTTTTCACCCTTCTCTAGGTATGAATTCTTAGTTTGACTATACATAGTTGGACAGACTTGAACTTGTGTAGAGACTCAGGTTATCTGCCTTTTTCTGCAGATACTCCGTGAGCACAAAGCAGTCATCATTCAGAAACGTATTCGTGGCTGGCTGGCTCGTACACATTATAAAAGGACCATGCAAGCCATCATCTACCTTCAGTGCTGCTTCCGGCGGATGATGGCCAAGCGTGAACTCAAGAAACTGAAAATTGAGGCTCGCTCTGTGGAACGCTACAAGAAGCTCCATATTGGCATGGAAAACAAGATTATGCAGCTGCAGCGCAAAGTGGATGAGCAGGTGTGTTTTAAAGGAGCCTTAAGCTAGAGTACAGCTGAAGAGGGACCTGCTAGGCTTTTAGAAGCCTCTGTTTTTGACTTTACCCTGAAGGAAAGGGACAGACAGGAATTTATTTTTTAAAACACCCTACTCCAAACCTATGTGATCATGAATCATATTGTGATTTATACTTTGCAGAATTGTTATTCGCCACTTAACAATTATTTGGCATAGCAATGGCAAGAAAAGCAGGAAGATGTCCAGGCTTCTGAGGGGCCCACAGTCTGTTTGCAGAGAGAAAATGCTCTTGGTTAGCAGTGGTTACTAAATAGCATTTTAGCACATGCAAATATTATAAAGGTAATTAAGAATATGTAAGAGATAAGGATAGCAAGGAGAGATGGGTTAAAATGAAATGAGAGGAATTTTAAGATTTTTAGTCTATTTTATCATTTGTATGCATCTTCTAACTAGTACATGAGCTTATTGTTTGTATTATCCCCCTTTTTGACCTGTGGTAGACAGATACTGTCACTGAACTAAAATCTCAAGCCTTAAGATAAGTGTAGTGGCTTAAATTTGTATTACAGGTATTCAAGAGGCTGAGATGAGAGAATTACCTCAAATGCAAGTCTACCCTGGGTAACAGGGTGAGATTATGTTTCAAAAACAACAAATACAAAATTATATATGTATATTCTTTAAAGAGAAGCCCTTATTGAATTATACAGGCTGTTTCTGCCCAATGAGTAACTGAAATTGCAGGTTTGTGTTACCACATTAAGGTTTAGTACATGGTTTTTAGTATTACTCTAATATAGTTTCAAAAGGCAAGAATCTACTCTCTTATTTTTAATTAATTATTACTTATTTATTTTAATTTTATATGTATTGGTATTTTGCCTGCATATATGTCTTTGTACCGTATGTGTGCAGTGCCTGTGGAAGCCACAGGTCAGACTTCCTAAAACTGGAGTTACGTATGGTTGTGACCCCCAATGTGGGTCTAGGAATTGAACCAGAATTCAGAGGGTAGCCAGTGCTCTTAACCAATAAGCCATCTCTCTGGCCCCTTCCCTTATTTCTGGATTAAAAATTAGAAAACTGTGGTGCTGGAGGGATGGTTCAACAGTTAAGAATATCGGCTGCTCTTCTCAGAAGTCCTATGAGTTCATTCCCAGCACCCACTTGGTGGCTCACAACCATCTATAGCTATAATCTCTTGGGATCCAATGCCTTCTTCTGATGTGCAAATGTATATACAGACAAAATATCTATATGCATAAAATACATAAATAAATCTTTTTAAAAAATAAAGAACTTGAGAATTTACAATGAAACTATGATTATGAGATAGTTTCATGTCATATAAAGCAGAATTATTATTATTATTAATTATTATCTTACAGATTCTCACTGTTTTAGCTCTGGCTGTTCTGGAAATTATTCTTTAGTCCAGGCTGGTCTTGAACTCACAGAGGTATATCTGCCTCTGTCTCCTAATTCCTGGGATTAAAGGTATATACCACCATGCACAGCTCAATGTTGATTTTAATGCAAGGTATATTATGGTCATTTTAGTATAGCAAATTTGGCCAGATCCTATCTCAGTGCTGTAATGATGCAACAAGAAATTATAGCTGCAATGGCATGGTATAATATGCCTTTAATCCCAGCACCTCAGAGGCAGAGACAGGGGCAGCTTGATCTTTATGAGTTTGAGGCCAGCCTGGTCTTTTTAGTGAGTTCCAGAACAGCCAAAGCTGCATAATAAGATCCTATCTCAAAAATGCGAGTTCATATCTTGACTTCACTGTGCACACCTGTAATCTGTGGCAGAGGATCATGAGTTCTTGGCTTTTAGGTTACACGAATTCTGAGTAGTTGGAGTAGATAGTACAATCCAGTCTCCAAAACAAAGCAAAAGAAAAACCCTAAAAGAATGAAATTCATCAAAGCCTAGAAGAATCGAATTAATCAGTATGGTTTTCTTACTGCATACATTTGGTCATTCATATTGTAAGTATTTACTTGTTGTTACTTATCTTTATATTTAAGAATAAAGACTACAAATGTCTCATGGAGAAACTGACCAATCTGGAAGGAGTATACAACTCTGAGACTGAAAAACTACGAAATGATGTAGAGCGTCTTCAGCTAAGTGAGGAGGAAGCTAAGGTTGCCACTGGGCGGGTCCTTAGTCTGCAGGAAGAAATTGCCAAACTCCGAAAAGACCTGGAACAAACTCGGTCAGAGAAAAAATCCATTGAAGAGCGAGCAGATAAATACAAACAAGAAACGGAGCAGGTAGGAAACAGTATTCTTATTTTCTTGCCCCTGCACAGGGTAAATTCTGTCATCCTGACCTGGTTCCTGTGTCTCTATATTTATTTTAATCAGAGACATAATGTAAATTACAGTGGGTTTATAGTTCATACTAATGTTTCCCAAATAATCAACAAGTAGGCTACAGTCTTGAGATAGAACATTTAGCTCTAGTAAAAACAGAAACAAAGCTATGTTTCAACAATGAAATTGATGTCTGTGTACTGTCTTCATTGTCTCTTGCTATAACAAAATGCCTCAGACTAGGTAATTTATAAAGATTAGAGGCTTACATGGCCATAATTCTGGAGGTTAAGAAGTCCAAGAGCATGGAACTAGCATCTGGCCAAGACTTTATGGTTACATCATAATATCGGGTTCACAATGCCAGGAAAAATAAGTGTGCCACTTTTATAGCAAAATCACTCCCTCAGTAATACATTAATCCATAAGTAGGTTACTCTGTTCATAAGAGCACAGTTTTTATAATCTAGTTGTCTCTCTGAAGTCCCACCTCCACATATTAACAGTGAATTTAAGGACAGTGAGAGAAGACAGTCACATCATAGCCTTGATTACAGATTCTTTCAGTGTTAACTTCATAAGATCTAGACTCCTTATTCTTGATAAGGGATGCTGTGGTTCTGAGGCAGATCAAGCAGTTAACTGTTATAGCTGAAATTAGAGTAGGAATTTTTATGGAAATCTGTGTTAAACTATGTTAATTCCAAGGTGGAGAAATCTAGGCAGGAGCTGCTGAGCAAATGGAATTCTGCAAATGTTCAGTCTCCTCTGTGCTTTCATGCTATGAGTTTCACTTATGTGGAAACTTGTTGAGCATGGGAAATTGCAGGGCTCCCAAGTAATGGTACAGATGTTTGAAATCGACCCTTTTAAAACTTCATTACCCTTTCAAAGAGGAAGGCAAGGCCCAAGATGGACTGATCAGAGAGAACCAAGGGGTCAGGCTAAAGGGCTCCTGCAGTTTAAACACTGGTTTCTTTGCTGCACCAAATTGTGGTACAAGGTGATTGATGACAGCCCAAGTAGAAAGATAAGAAAAAGTCCTGAAATAAAACTGAATCAAGCGGCTGTGTGAGGCCACTGAATCTTTTCTGTGTTCAGGCCTGACTTGAAAAAGGTGTCTTTTTCTTGTGGCTTGGTTCCCCAAAGGTAATGGAGACTTTTGGGCAAAAGCCTGGACATTTAGCTCCTTCACCTGGCTAGGTTCTACCATTAGACCTGATATATCAATTAAACTGACAGGTAATAGTGAAAAGCAGAGAGAAGATACTCGGTGAGGGACAAATAAGGGGGGGGGGCCTGTGACCCAGAATCCATCTTTCTTTCTGTTTTTTTAAATTGTAGTAAAATATGTAAGATAAAATATACCTTTTCTATCTATTACCTAATTTCTGTTGAGGCAAGGTCTTACTATGTAGCCCTAGCTGGCCTGGATTTACTGTGTAGACATAGCCTGTTTCATACAGATCTGAATGCCTCTGCCTCCCAGCTGTTGGGATTAAAGGTGTGTGTCACCATGCCTAACTCCATTTCCATCATTTTTTTAAAATTTTATTTAAAAAAATAAAAAGGTCTTTTTTTTCCCATGTAACCCCCTGTTCACACTCCCTCCCTTCCTCTCCTCTCAATCCCTCCCAGTCAGCCTTCAGCCTCTCCCTACCCCATTTCTCCCATCCGCTCTGTCCCAAAGGGCAAGAAGTCCAAAGAGGGTCAGCTCAGCCTGGCACATCCACTCCATGAAGATCCAATTTCCTCATTCCAGTATCAAAACTGGGTTAGGTGTTCCTCTGCAGGGAATGGGCTCCAAGATGCCAGCCCATGCACAGGAACACAATCTGATCCTTCCCCTCAAGGATCCACATACTGCCCATGTCAGTGGACAGTTGCCTATCCTTGGAGGGCCTAGTTCCTTTTCCCAGTGGTTCCTCAGTGACTGTTCTTGATTCAGTGAACGCCCCAGAGCTCCAGCCAGCCATCTCTGTGGGACTCCTCCTCATAGTCCCTATCCTCTTGCTCATACAAACTCTCCTCCCCATCTCTATAGCTGGATCAGGAGCTAGGCCTGGTACTCAGCCATGGATCTCTGGCTCTGCCTCCATTCATTGTTGAATGTATGACATTTAGGGTGGTTATTCATTTGATTATAGGGGAAGTTCTGTTTAGGCACGGTCTCCACTATTGGTTGGAGACCTAGCCAGGGACATCCTGTGAGTTCTTGGAGGTTTCCTTAGCACCTGGTCTCTTTCCAACCCCACATTGGCTTCCTCTATCAAGATATCCATCTCTTTCTTTTCCTCCCTCTTTGTTGCTCCTCTCACTCAACATCTTCTTCTCTCATGATCTGTTCCCTCCTCTTTGCGGTTGTAACCTGTTATGATGCCAATTAGCTAAGGAGATCTTCTCTATTTTCTCTTCCTAGGAGAATCCCTGGATGTCTCTCTTAAGTTTCTTCTGATCCCAAGCTGTTCAAGAGTTGTGGTTTGCAGCTTGGGTGTTCTCTACATTTTGCCTCAGGCCTTTTTACCTTTTTGATATATTACTTTCCTGCTGTCTTGATATTTGGCTAGGGGCTGCCTGGCTTCTGACCTCAGGCATGTTCCTTTTTTTTTCTCTCTCTCCCATAATCTTCTTTCTTCCTCTCTCAAGCCTAGATTTCTCCTTACATTTATTCTCTCTGCCTGCCAGCCCCACATCCCTCTCCTGCCTTGCTGTTCAGCTTTTTATTAGATAGATCAAGTACCTTAGGCAGGCCAGGTGAAACAGATACCTCATCTTTTTTATTATTATGAATAAAGTCATATTTTTTATCCATGTATATCCTTGTTGAAGCTCCCTTCCCCCTCCCACCCCTCCCAGTCACTCTCTCTTCTCCACATCTCTTTATCTCCTCCACAGCAAGGGCAGGTGGTCCCAAGGTCCTAATGTGGCTTAGTTCAGCATCCACTCCTGGAAGATCCATTTTCCACCCCAACATCAAGACTGGGTTAGTCGTTCCTCTGGAGGGAGTGGGATCGAAGGCGCTGGTCCAAGATGTTTCAGTTCCCAAGCTGTTCAGTGTTTGCAGATACCACATCCTTACATAACTAAACAAATGCAGCACAGTCAAATGTAACATATCCTTACATGGTTAAACAAATGCAGCAGAAACAGATGTAACATACCTTTACATAGCTAAAGTAATATTCTGTAGCTTAAACAAATGTAACACATCTTTGCCTGGCTAAAGTAATATTCTACAACACATGGTGCAGTGAATTGGCCCTGTACTCATATTTATAAAAAGAAGAGGACATGAAATTAGAAGAGGATTGTTAGGAATGAGACCCAGTAAGAGTAGCAGAGTGTGGATTGTAGTGAAAATTCATTGTATACATATATGAAATTCTCAGAATAAATAAAGAAGATTTTATTTTTAATGAATTCCTGGGGTTGTTGAGAAGTTTCATCTGTAAAGTGTGTCTCTTGCCCTTCCAGAGGACCAGAGTTATGTTGGTAACCTGTATATCTGTAATTCCAGCTCTATGGGGTCCAGTAGTCTCTTTTAGCTATGGACATACCCACACATGTGGCATGTACTCACACACACACACACACACACACACACACATATTAAACAAATCTTAAAGACTCACATTTTTAATCTCTTTAATCTGCCCATTTGAATTGTGGTATGCTAATGGTACAGTGAGAAGGTGTCTGATGGCTAATCTTAGTTGTCAACGTGACACACTGGCATCTGTCTCTGCTCTAAGATGTTCCTAAGTTTTCTTAGCCTAATAACCCCACCTACATTTCCTGTCTGCCTTTAGCCAATCAGCTTTTATTAAACCCATAAATGAGACAAATATTTACAATGACAAAAAACAATAACAACATAATCCCACTACAAGGGGCTTTCAAAGAATTGCCTCTATCAGAATTTTCTGGAGCATGTCCATTTTCCGTATGGGAGGGCCATATCAATTAGCAATGATATGTAATTGGTATCATCCCTAGGCATGTGGGCCTGGGCTATATAAGAAAGATCATGAGCCTTGGAGCAAGCTTAACTTTGGTTTCTTCTTCAAATTCCTGCCATGGTTGCCCCTGATGACTGTGACCTGGACATGTAAGATGAAATAAACCCTTTCCCCTCCAAGTTGATTTTGATCAGAGTGTTCTATTACAACCATAGAAATAAAAATAGAACAAGGTGATATCATTACTTTGGGAACAGATGTTTTCTAGATACTAGCCAGATGCTAAATGTTTACAGTACAGAGTAAAGCAAGCACCATTACCATCTTTTTCCTCCAAGAAATGTCTAGTTTATTGGAAAAGAAGTAAAGTGACAAAGTTTTGCAGCAGTCCAGCAAAAAGGCCTGTAACAGAGATGGTTTTCAAGAAATTTCTCTGGAGAGAGTAAATTTGAGACAAGTGTGACAGGTGACAAGACATAACTAGGTGAAGAGAGGAGGCACAGAACAACTGTGGTGTGGGACCTCTCAGTCTGCTACAGTCATCTCAGTGTGATGTTTCATCTTATAGCTGGTATCAAATCTGAAAGAAGAAAACACTTCACTGAAGCAGGAAAAGGAGACGCTCAATCACCTCATCGTGGAGCAGGCTAAGGAGATGACAGGTAAGAGGTCTGTCACCTGAAGTATTACAAGTTTGACATTATGTTATCAGTTACACAGTATTGCCTACAGCTGGAATAAATTTTTAAAGTTTCAGCTGTCGTGTACATTTACAAGTCAGAGTCACAAATATTTTAGTAAAATTAGTGAACTTATAAAGTTGATCTCTGATCTCTATGGACTAATATGAAGTTATTCAGTAATATCATTTGTAGCTTTTAAAAATTTACTTTGTATGTATGAGCTTTAACTTACAGGATTCTTACTGATTCAATAAGAATTGTTGAGCTAATTTGTAGGGGAATACACACACACACACACACACACACACACACACACATACTTGTTTCTTTCAGTCCAGACTAGCTTTGAACTTGAGTCTTCCTGCCTCACCCTTCCAAGTGTGCCTCCATACCTTGCTATTTGCATATTTTCAAATCAACATAATTGAAAATATTTGTAGGAACAGTACAATAATATGGTACTTGTATACCTGTAATGATCAAATTAAGTTAACCATTATTTTTATTTCCTCAAAATCTGTTATTGGTGCTTGTGGGGAACCTTCCTACTCTCCTATTCAGCTGTGTTTGAGAACCTTTATCTAACATCTTCCCAACCTCCTCTCCTGGCTTTCCCAGGGCCTGGTGACCACTTTTTTTTTTTTTTTGATATAAAACTCTTATATCAAATCAATTTTTTAAAAGCATCTTTATTGACTGAGAAAATAAACTGTCTGTCTTTATGGACCTCACTTAATTTTTTATTTATATTTTACTAAAACTAGTGTCATCCTATTGAGTTCAACCATCTTTGCTATCAAAGTAAAAATGAAAAGTAATTGTTAAGATAAAGAACTAAGTAGATGTGCATATTTATTCTATATGTTGATTGTGGGGTTGATTAAAATGATCATAAATAAAAGGAACCCATCATATTGGCATATGGAAATGTCTCTTGTGGAGCATTCTCTTGATTGCTAACTGATGTAGAAGGACCCAGTCTATTGTGGGTGGTATCCTCCCTAGGCAGATGGATGTGGAGCTGTATAAAAAAAGAGGAGCTGATTGTGAACCAGTAAGCAACATTCACCGTATGTTTATGCTTTAGTTCCTACCTCTAAGTTCCTGCTTGAGCTCCTGTCCTGATTTGCCTCAAAGATGACTGCAACTTGTGAACTAAATAAAACCCTTTGGTCCCCAAGTAGACTCCAAGGTTTTAGTCAGTGTTTTATCACAGTAATGAATGGAGGCATCCCGAAATAAATTCAGAGTAAAGACTAGAGAGATAGTAAGGGATGAGCCATTTTTCCCTTAAGGCCATCATATCGTGATAAGGGTCCTGTGTACTTTCACTCACATGATCTCTTCCTTCCAATTAAAGATAATGTAGAGGAACAAGAAGATATCCTGAAATTAATAACCTTAACTAAAAAATAAGGTGAAGTCAAGAAGCCATAAGAAAAACTTAAAAGGGACAAATAAAATAGTATGGAAAGAAGGTTTCTAGGATGCAGATTGTCAGGGAAGGATCCAGAATGATGAAAACACTTCTACCGAAACATACAATGATTTTTGCAATTCACTATAGGAATGAAGAAATAATGTATTCATCTTGAAAGTTTTGTTGGGAGACCTGGACTGGCTTCTACAAACTGGTGGGAATAAAGGACAATTTATAGATTATCTTAGGAATTTTTCTTATTCATTAACTTATAGTGTATGGAATCTCTCGCCTAGAAAGCACTGTGGAAGAAATCAGGGGAGTAGTAGTGACAAGGCTCTTGTCTCTCTTGACTCATTCATGGAGCTGGCAGATAAATGACAGAGCAATTGAAGCAGCTCTAACCTCAAAGTGGAAGAATACAAAGAGCATGTTGGTATAATATTAATAGCACACTGAACCCCTGTAATCCTCCTATCCCTCCATTTCTAACTAGAAGATTGCTTAGGCTCTGCTGACTGTTATTTACTGGTTAAGTCACTGGGTTACAATGCATAGCTTCTTTAACTGAATTTAATCTTATGTGTATGAGTGTCTTGTCTGCATTTATATCTGTGCATCATGTGTATACCTGGTGTTTGTGGAGGGCAGAAGAGGGTACTGGATCCAACAGAACTGAAGTTACAGGTTTTTAGCTACTATGTGGGTCCTGGGAACTAGAAGGGTAGACAGTAGTCTTAACTACTGAGCCCACATGAATAGCTTCTTTATTTTTTTATTACCTGAAGTCAGTGGTTAATCTCTGAACTCAAGACCATGCCCAGCCAAAAGCAAGCTACTGGCAGGAAAGGCAGAGTGAGGTGGGTAACTGGAAAAGTTAGGGTTCCTTAAGCAGCACATGAGAGATGGCGGAGAAGTAAATAGCAGTCAGCAGAGTCTAAGCAATCATCTACTTAGAAATGGAGGGGTAGAGGATTACAGAGGTTCAGTGTGCTGTAAGGTTATATGATAGAACCATGGGACAGACTAGAGAGTAGGAGGACAAGTCCCTTAAAACATGCTATTCTCTTGAAGAGTGGCTTTTTGAATAGTTATTTAGCCAAAATAATTTATGGATATCAGAATTTATGAATAAGATATCTTATTTCCAGGATTTAAGACCTAAATCTAATCCCTGGGACACATGGTGGATGAAGAGAATTAATTCCTCTAAGTAGTTGTCCTCTGGCTTCTACATGCAGTCTGTCACACACACACACACACACACACACACACACACACACACACACATACAATCTTATTTTTTCCTTCAATTTGGTTATATGATGGATGACATTTACAGTTTTCTGTATGTTGAACCATCCCTGCATTTCTGGGATGAAGCCTACTTGATCATGGTGAATAACTTTTTTTATATGTTGTTGGATTTGGTTTGCCAGTATTTTGTTGAGAATTTTTGCATCAGTGTTCATGAGGGAAATTGGTCTGTAATTCTTTCTTTGTTGCATCTTTGAATGGCTTGGGTATCAGGGTTATTGTGGCCTCATAGAAAGAGTTTCTACTGCATGAAACAGTTTGAGGAGTATTGGTATTAGCTTTTATTTGACTGTGTGGTAGAACTCTGCACTGAAACCATCTGGGCTTGGGCTTTTTTTTATTTGGGAGACAGCTTTTAATGTCAGCTTCAATTTTCTTTGATGTTACAGTACTGTTTGGGTCTTTAATCTGATCTTGATTTAATTTTGGTAAGTGGTACCTGTCCAGAAAGCTGTCTATTTCTTCTAGGTTCTCCATTTTTGTGAAGTATAGATTTTCAAAGTATGACCTGATAATTCTTTGGATCCCCTGGGGGGTCTGTTGTTATGTCCCCCTTTTCATTTCTGATTTTGTTGATGTGGATTCTCTCTCTCTCTCTCTCTCTCTCTCTCTCTCTGCTTTTTGGTTAGTTTGGATAAGGGTTTATCTATCTTGTTGACTTTCTCAAAGAACCAACTCTTTGATTCATTAATTTTTTTGTATTGTTCTTTATGAAATCAATTGTGTTGATTTCAGCTCTAAGTTTGATTATTTCCTGTCATCTATTCCTTCTAGGTGAGTTTGCTTCTAATTTTTCTAGGACCCTCAGCTGTGTTGATAGTTCTCTTGTGTGGGATTTCTCTAGTCTTTTCATGTAGGCATCTAGTGCTATGAATTTTCCCCTTAAGACTGCTTTTATTGTATCCCATAAGTTTGGGTATGTCGTGGATTCATTTTTGTTAAATTCTAGGAAGTCTTTCATTTCTTTTTTAATTTCTTCCTTGACCCAGAGGTGGTTCAGTTGAGTGATGTTTAGTTTCCATGAGTTGGTAGGGTTTCTGTGATTCTTGATGTTGTTGAACTCTAACTTTAGACCTTGGTCATTTGAAATGGTACAAAGAGTTATACCCATTTTTTGGTACCTGTTGATATTTGCTTTATGACCTCGTATGTGGTCAATTTTAGAGAAAGTTCCATGGGGTGCTGAGAAATATGTATATTCCTTTTTGTTTGAGTGGAGGGTTCAGTATATATCTGCTAAGTCCATTTGGGTCATAACTTCTGCTAGATCCCTTATTTCTTTCTCCATTGAGTTTCAATTCCACTAAAGAGAAACTGGAAGTCATAATACCTATTTCTGTTGTTGAATTCTGTGAAGCCACTTTGGTATGCTTATCCCCCTTCCATTTTTGAAGGGTCATTGTTTAGTTCTGCCTAGTACTTAAAAAGTTTATTATATGTAGAACAGATTCCTAGACAATACTATCTCTAATCTCTGGCACAGGGAACAGTTTTTTTTTTTTTTTTTTTTTTTAAAAAAAAAAAAAAATATGTATACAGTGTTCTGCCTACATGTATTCCTGCAGGCCAGAAGAGGGCACCAGGCCTCATCACAGATGGTGTCATGTAGTTTCTGGAGATTGAACTCTGAAAGAGCAACAAGTGCCCTTAACCTTTGAGCATCTCTCCAGTCCCCTTCTACTGGTTTCTTAATCTCACCTGTGCCCAGGGCCCTTCCCGGGAGCTTTTGACTTTAGCCCAAGTTTCTCCTGTTATCCTTTGGCTTCTGATGGAAGGCCTGACTTCCTCATCTAGCACTTTAGGCTTCTTCAAGGGCTTTTTCTTGCCATCTCTGTGGCCTGACATGTCACCTGTCACCCTTTTCCCAGGCCTTGACCCTTTATATCCTCTTGTGTATTTCAGAAACTATGGAGAGGAAGTTAGTAGAAGAGACAAAACAGCTGGAGCTTGACTTGAATGATGAAAGGCTGAGATATCAGAACCTTCTGAATGAATTCAGTCGTCTGGAGGAGCGCTATGATGACCTTAAGGAGGAGATGACCCTGATGCTGGTGAGTCTAACACTTCTTTTAAAAAGTCTTTCTGTGTAACTCAGGCTAGCCTCAGACTCATGATCCTTCTGTTATTTTCTACCTCCTGAGGACTCTAGGTATGGTTTGTCATACTTGGCTTCTGCTTTTAAAAAAAAAAGATGAGAGAATATTTAGTCCTATATAAAAGTAAGTAAAACATAGAGCAAACCTTGATACACTGCATATACCTATCACCCAGTTCCCATAGTAACGTGTCTCTGTTTAGTCTTCTACTCACCACCTTTCCCACTTTGTGGGTCATATTCTTTAAAGTAAATCCCAGAAATTATGTAATTCTATCTTTAAAGACTTTAGTAAAGTCAAATACTTGAAGATGGGGCTATGAGATAGTATAAAGTCAGATTATCAAGACTTAGCTTTCTACATTAAATGACAATGTAAATTTTGTAAATTTATATTATTTTTATATAACTATTTTTCTTCATTGGAGTTTATAATTTCCAAGTTAAATACTGAGAAAAATTCAGTCTCTGTTTATAATAATTTATGTTAACTGTGTCAAGGGCTCCTGTGTCCTTCCCAGTGCACTTTCCCCATGTGTAGCTTTTCTATTTATTCTCAGGATACTGATTTCTATAGCACACTTGTTTATAATGGTAAATGTGGCTAGAGTGCTCTGAAAGGGATTTTGTAAAAAGCAAACTAAGTTGGTGTCTATAGAAAAGAATATTTACTTCTGATTTTGTTAATAGAATATCTGCTTGGTAAAGATCTTTAAAACATAATATAAAACTAGTATTTACAAGGCTCACAGATGAGAAAATCTGGTGTAAAGGAACTTGAGAGGCACATTTAAATCCCACACTAGATGATTGCTCTACACCTTACTAATCTGTTCTTGTTTCCTACAGCTCCATTCTTTGCTGTATTTTTATTTACTCTACTTACTGGAGTTAACCAACCTTAATGGTTAATCTGTGTTTCAGTTATACTTAGGCCTAAGCTTTGGATCTTACTGGGCACTTTAAAGGTCACTGGTTGCTTAGAAAATTCCTGAGTAACAATAAAACCAAAATGATTCTTTGAGTCTTCTCTGTGTATTAGGTAAAGTAGACTGTTCTGCTTGGCCTTTTCATTCCCAATGAGTTTTCTGAGCACTGATTAATATGATATTATGTGACATAAAATATTTCCCAGATCTCTTGAATCATCATGGTCATGATTCAGGGTTCTTCGGTAAATTCTGCAAGCATCTAGCTCACCTGACCTGAACTGTCTCATTCTCAGTGCTTACTTCACAGAATTGTGTCTTATAGTTACCTATATAACTCTTACTTGTTTTTAACCACTTATACTTGATTACCTGTAGTGAATGGTTAAATGTATTTTATGAACTTTCTTGTAACTTTTATTTTATCACAACACTAAAAGCATTGCTTGAACAGAGTAACTGAAAAACTCAAACCTCAAAACAAAAAAAACCAAAGAGAGCCTTGAAAAAGTCCCATTGAGTTCTTGTTTAGCATGGATCAAAGGCCTGTGTACCATTCTCAGGGTGTGGGAGCTCATACTTCCAGTACTTGGGAAGTGGAGGCAGGAGGATCAGAAATTCACAATTGTCTTTAGCTACATAGTGAGTTCAAAGCTAAACTGATCTACGTGAGACACTGGGGACTCTGCCAGTAGTCACAGATGGTGTAGATTTGGCCATAGCAGTTCTTATCATGCTGGCACACCTTTCTCTGTGAGGAGATCACCCCCTTATAAGAATTTGGTCAAAACAAGATGGAACCCTTGAACTTTTGGCCATCAGTGCAAATTACCGAATGGAGATTGCAATGAAAACATTGTGAATGCGGTTTCCATTATACATAGTTCCGTTATGTTAAATGAATTATATTTGGGCTGTTTATCTCACAGAATGTGCCTAAGCCAGGACACAAGAGAACAGACTCTACTCACAGCAGTAATGAGTCTGAATACACCTTCAGCTCTGAATTTGCAGAAACTGAAGACTTTGCACCAAGGACAGAGGTACATTTATCTATCACTAAAAGTAAGATGTATATGCTTCTATTGATAGGTAACATTTTTAATAATTAGCTTATGTATTCTTAATCAGTTGTGTGTGTGAATGTGTGTGTGTACCTATTACACATATTTTTGCCAATACAACACTATTTTTTGTTTGTTTTGGTGGTCAAATTAAACCAAGAACCTTACATGTGACAAGCGTGTGCTCTGTCACTGAGTAGTATTCTCAGTCCCACAGTATACTTTTCATGTAAGTTTTGTAGCAGTAGTTTCTTTGCTGTCTCCTTCACAGTTGTACTCCAAACAGTTCCTGCAGAGAACTCCCAGCAGCATTTTTCCTGGAGTCCTCGCACCATCTCTAGGGCTGCTGTGTGTTGGTTTGAAACCATTGCTTTTCCCTGCTTTTGTAGGCTGTTGGAGTCCTGCCTTATTCCTGAGCTTCCTCATAGCTTCCCTCCTGGGGAAAGGGTCAAAATGACCTGCTCAGCTGTGGTAGGATAATTTCAAAATTAAATTCAAACCAGTGGTGGTAATTTTATTAATGAAGTCTGTCATCTTCAGTTGTGAGACTGCTGTTATTTTTAATGTTAATATTAAAGTTTCATGACTCAGTAAAGGCTTAGATGACAAAGTCCTTACTGAAAAAGGGAAGGAAAGTAAGACCCCACAACTCCGCTCATCCAGACGGTCCTCTCTTCCTCCTGTCTCTGGTGATCCAGAAGATCAAATGACCTTGCTATAAATAGATATGCCATTGGGACTAAGGATACCATCTGAGCACCCTGAGGTGATAGCCATTCATTATACCTCATTATTTTGTACTTGGCAAGTGCTATCGTCTGTGTCCTGCCCTTTCCTGTTCTCATATTTCAATCTGTAGAACTTTGTTCTCACCTAGCAATTAATGGATTCTGTATACAGTATTAGCTGATAGCTGCAAAATTACCACATTGTATTTTAATAAGATTTCTTTTTAAATGCCTATTTAAAGCCCAAAGGAATGATTTCCAGTTAATAACATTTTAAATATTGGGAGTGAAATACTCTGTCCACTTATAGAATGAAGGATTCTGTTACAGTTTTTTGAAAGTTAAAGTTTCAGGAACATATGCATCACTAATAAATAAGCAGATATTAATATATTTAAATGGAACATTTTTGGTTTTGGGGGGCCAACACAATAGCTCAGTAGGTAAAGTACTTGATATACAAGCCTGATGACCTGAGTCTCAGCCCCAGAACCTATTCTGGGAGGAGAGAAGCAACTCCTGCAGGTCATTCTGTGACCTCCATACATGTAGCAGTTAGCCTTATGAAAACCACAGGATAAAATTTAAAACAGCATTGAAATGCCACCTTTAGGCAGTAAACTAAGATGAAAACTTTTCTTTGTTGAGTTATTGCCATGACTGTTGTCCCAGGAATGATTATAGTTCTTGATGTAAGTAGAAGTTGCCCCAGCCCACCAGGCTGCCAGGTTTTCTATTCAGATATTTATGTTCTTGAATGTATATTTCAGAAATTAGAAACCATCTCATTGCCCATCAGGAGGACAATGATTAAACGGGTGGTTCACCTGGCCTTACAGTTAGACATATAACGGAAAAACAATTACAGCAAGCACTTTTGCTTGCTGAGTCACCTCCCAGCCATGTAGTCTTAATTCATAAACAGATTTGCTAGGGTAGATATGAATATATGTCTTTGTTTTAATGAATGCATGTAGGTTTCCACAGGCTTACTTCACCAATATAATATGAGATACAGGTGTTAAAATAAGACATTATTAACTTTGAAATGCTACCTTTGGGCTATGTTCCAGTCAGTTAAGAGAAAGAAATAATCCCTCACTGTTGTTTACCTTGCATTTCTCCAATCACTAGCTACAGCGAACATGGTTTTTGTTTTATTCTACATTTCTTTTGTGAGTTTGACTGTTTTACTATGAACTATTTTCTCTTTGGCTTGTGCGTCTTCTAGCTTCACTTGATTCTTGTGATGTCTGGGTTTCAGGAGCCAAGTGAGAAGAAGGTGCCTCTGGACATGTCATTGTTCCTTAAGCTCCAGAAGCGTGTCACAGAGCTGGAACAGGAGAAGCAGATAATGCAGGATGAGCTGGACAGAAAGGAGGAGCAGGTGTTCCGCAGCAAGGCAAAGGTGAGCAGCAGTAGCCTGTGCCAGGGCCAAGGGTAGCCCATGGAGGTAAGGCTATCCCGTGTCTTTCTGTAGTCCTGAGTTCCTTAGCTATGCGGCACTTGAGCTGGAGCTGTGAAGGCTTTGACACTTCACTGTTTTTTGTAGTGTTCTATCAGTAAAAAATTGACAATTAAATTATAAAGTTTTTACTTTATTTTTCTCCTCAGGAGGAAGAAAGGCCACCAATTAGAGGTGCAGAACTGGAATATGAGTCCCTCAAGGTATTAAAATTTCAGCCCAAGACTTTGAATACTTTATTTTGACAGGAGAGCTGCTAAGAACTTGTCTTTTTTCTGAGAACATCCTTAATTGAAAGTTCTAGCTTAAATCTTAGCCAGGCACTAGTTCTAGCCTCTGTTGTTTCCTCTCACTCTGAACAGGAGCAGGAGGTAGCCCCCTCCAGCTGCAGATGTAAAGATAGGAACTCTTGACTCAAGCTACTTGGTTCAGTGCCCTTCTGTCTGCCACCATAAAACTCTAATTGAGGTTGAAGGGCAGACTAAAGGCATAGGGTAGCAGTCTGCTCTACAAAACATCCCCTGCCTCACATAAACATAAGTAAGTGAAAGTGTTTTCTGTAATATAAGTGAAGCCCAGATTCATACAGCTTAGGGTGAGTGGTTCTCAAAGTTTGGCCCTATATTGGCACAATCAGTACAAAATTCTTAGACCTTGCACCATTAGACATAAAGTCAGAATCTTGTAATTGGGGCTTAGAAATATGTGTTTCAACAGGAACTCCAAATGGCTGTGATATATGTTAAAGTCTGGGACACATTGTGTTAGAGTCTCAGCATCAAAGTAAAGGCATTATCTTGTTTTCTGTCCCAGAAATGAACAATGAGAAACTGATTACCACTTAGTAGAGGATTGAAAGAGAGCACTGCTGAGGATCTCAGGGGTCTACCCAGATGACTCAGTCATTGGGATATTCTGACTGACTAGCTACATGCTTGGTTTTGCCCTTACATTTACCTGCAAACAAAACCTGGACTTCCCAGGATTGGAAACCAGCAGTCAATATCTGGGAGTATTCCCTGAGCAGATCAGAATAAATTTGCCACTGGAATTGTAGTTGATGATGCAAACTATCATTTACATTGCTCAGTCTCACTGATGTCAGACTTACTTAGTTTGGGAGACTGCTCATAAGAGTGGAGATTGATGTCCTTTCTAGAAGAATCTTCCATCACTTAGGGAAGGCTTAGTTTTCCAATGTAAAGATGAGAATGACAGCAGTAAATGTCTTTAGGGCTTCTATTGCTGGGAAGAGACACCATCATCATGGCCACTCTTATAAAGGAAAACGTTTCATTGGAACTGGCTCACAATTCAGAGGTCCATTGTCATCATGGTGGGAAGAATGGTGGCATGCAGGCCCACATGGTTATTGAGAGGTAGCTGAGAGTTCTCCATTTAAATCTGAAGGCAGCGGGAAAAGATTATGAGACACTGGTCAGTCTGAGCATCTGAGACCTCAAAGCCCACCCCTAGTGACATACTTCCTCTAACAAGGCCCTCCTACTCCAACACAGCCATTCCTCCCAATAGTGACAGTCCCTGGGAGAGGCTATTTTCATTCAAACTGCCACAGTAAACTTGTCTATCTTCTCATTCAGCGTCAAGAACTGGAGTCAGAAAACAAAAAACTGAAAAATGAGCTGAATGAGTTACGCAAAGCCCTCAGTGAGAAAAGTGCCCCAGAAGTGACTGCGCCAGGTGCTCCTGCCTACCGAGTCCTCATGGAACAGCTGACCTCTGTGAGTGAGGAGCTTGATGTTCGCAAAGAGGAAGTCCTCATCTTGCGGTCTCAGCTGGTGAGCCAGAAAGAAGCCATCCAACCCAAGGTAAGCATGCCTACTTGCTGAGTGTGAAGCATGGTGACTTCATCTCCAGTCTGTAATGAAACAAACACTTAAGGACAGTTGCAAAAGCCACTGAGTTCCCAGGTATCTTTCAAAGTTTTATTTCCCACAAGCAAAGGATTTTCTTTAAAAAGTATATTCTGAACTAAAGTAAAATACATTATATATGAAAATCTATTAATTAGTTTGGTACAAAGAGGCATTAAGTCTAACTAAAATTACTTGGTGAAATTGGCCAGCGTAAGTAGTAATGTAACAAAATGGCTAGACATGAAATTAGTTCATGGAAATTACATGGAGATGATTTCTGTTCACTCCCAAGAGTTCCCTTTAATAGGAAGAAGGTAGGGAGGGAGGGCTATGAACATGGAAGCAACAGAAAGCACTCTACATTGTCCCCTTTCTGATTCAGTCTGATTCCAATTCAATCTGGTTCCAAGACTGACCTTAAGAAAGAAGGCCCTGTATGCCTCCTAGACAAAGACTAAATCAGTATTCTCTTCTCTCTCAGCAAAGTGGTCTCTCTTTTTCTGTTTTAAATTTACAAATAATTGTATATATTTGTGGAGTACAATTAATGTTCTCATAGGAAACTTTTGTGAAATGCAAAGATTGGAAAATAAAAATAAAGCAAAGGCCATAAATACAGCCTCATTACATAGCCCATGGCACAACTGTTCTATGATAATGAGCTGGGCCTATCTTAACACACTCCTTGCCTGCTCAGCTCCCAGCCTCCATCTAACGCACCTTGTCTGTTCTGGAGGAATGTGCAGTACACTGACACCTTTCGAATACTCAGTAACTGTTTGTAACTCTGAGTTTTTCAGTTTCTTGTTTTGAAGGCAGTGGTGAATAACACACAGTTAGCTAGGGTATGAGTCAGCCCAGCCAGCTGAGGTTTGTCTGTTCTACCTCCAGAGAGCTCTGGGAGGCTTTCCCTGGACAATTGTCCTCCCAATGGCCACTGCTTGAACTCCTCAAAGAACCTAGTATGAAATCTCACCCAGAGGCATCCTTTTACACACCCAAGAATTTTACAACAGGAACATTTTAAAACAATTTAGATAAGAACTTAAGCATTAGAAATAGAAGTTCCAGCTGGGCAGTGGAGGCACACAACTTTAATCTCAGGAGGCAGAGGCAAGTGGATCTTTGTGAGTTTGAGGCCAGCCTGGTCTACAGAGCCAGTTCCAGGATGGCCAAGGCTACAAAAAGAAACCTTGTCTCAGAAGAAGAAGAACTGAGAGTTCCTGTCTCATATACAGTTGTTATTGCCTACCATATGACAGTTTTGCTAATTCATTCAGAGTTAGTCTTAGAAGGAACAAGACATAGCTTTTCAATTAACTCTTGTCTGGATTCAGTGAAAGTATCTGTTCATAAAGCTAATGATTTATTGTTTTCTGCATTTTTGTGCTTACCAACATGTGATTTTTCAGGATGACAAGGTAATTATATGTATTTTAAATATTTAGTCAGTACTTTTGTTTAATTCTAACATTGGCTTGCAGGTCTCCTCATGTAGTTGATGCTTTGTACTGTTTTTTTTTAATATTTATTTATTGTTTGTTTGTTTGTGTTTATGTGATGCCAGAAGAGGGCATTGTGTGTCCTCCTCTATCATTCTTCATATGTTCTCCCTATCCTGGGCTTTCACTCACCTCAGCTAGAAGTGAGTAAGACCAAGCAGGTGCCCTGGCTCCACCCCATCAGAACTTGGGTTACAGACTTTTGTGGAATGTCTAGCTTATTGCATGGGTGCTGAGATCTAAACTTAGGACATCATGGTTGAGAATCAAATCCTCTTAAGTGCTGATATATCTCTCTAGACCTCTGCCTTTTTTGCCTTAGGATCTCCTATAGCCCGAGTTAGCCTCACACTTAAACATGTTAAAGATGTCTTTGAACTCCCCGTCATCCTGCCTGCACTTCCTGAATGTTCTGAAAACAGACATAAGCAGCCATACCCTGCTTCCTTTTTACTTAAATAATTTCCTACTTGACTTCTTCCTATATGGAGTCTCTAGGAGAAACTGTGGCTGTAGTAGCTTCTGATCTATATGTTAGAAGGATCTCCATGACTTCTAACTCATAGTCATCTCTGTGACTCACTATTGTCACTCTAGTGTCATGCACAAGTTGGGGGAATAATCTTCACTTAGAGAACTCTTCAATGGACTATTCCCCTGGGCACACACAAGGCTGAGGAGAAATGGAAGAGCTGAGCATGCATTCTTTCCTTCCAATTTCCCTTCCCTAAGGGGGAAACCAGAAGCTAGAATGAAAAGTAGCTCCTGTAAAGTTGCAGAGTTGAATTTCTCCACTTATCTTGGTTTCAACTGTTGGGCAATAATGGGATGCTTCATATAGCCTTTTTAGAACTTCAAGTCATTGCTTATGGGAAACACACCAAATAGTGAATCAAAAACTTCTCAGTGCTGCAGTACAAATCTGACTCCTTCTCCCAAATACTATATCCTAGCCAAGACAGGCAGAATGAGGAAAGAACCAGCTGCTCATTCCCCACAACATCAGCAAATGGACACACATATCTTTCCCTGCCTTCATACTAGCTGAATAGATCAAGTAACCTAATTTATTAGGAGTTCAAAAATACTCCAGAAAAGTCCCTAGATATTCAAGCACAGTGTACCATTATTTGATATAAAAACTTGAGTCATTGTGAGTTATATATATGATAATGCAAAATAGATTTTTGTAAAATACATTTTTCTTTCAGAATTATATTAAATTAAATTAACAGAACTATATTAAATATATACTCTTTATAAAATAAAGCTAAAGAAATGTTTACTTGGGGCCCGAGATGTAGTTCAACTAACTGGTAAAAAGCTTACCTAACAAAGCCCCAGGCTAGATCTGCAGCACTCCATAAACAGGACTGGTTCAGTGGCACATACTTATGATTCCAGCACTGAGAAAGATGAGGCAAGAAAACCAGAAGTTCAAGGTCATCCTCAGATACATAGGAAGTTTGAGGACAGCCTGGGCATGAGCCACCCACACCTAGTTTAAAACAAACATCGATTGAAAGATCAAACATGTCTTTTAGATAAAAAGAATGAACCTTTTTGGATGCTAAAGTTATTATCCTTTTTTACTACCCCCTTCCCTCAGACAAAGTTTCTCTGTGTAGCTTTGGAGCCCATCCTAGAACTCACTCTGAGACCAGGCTGGCCTCAAACTCAGAGATCTGCTTGCCTCTGCCTCCTGAGTGCTAGGATTAAAGGCATGCACCACCACTGCCTGGCTTAAAGTTGTTATTTTTTAAAGTCAATAAATTAGCAATTTTATTTAATGTTTTAGGGTGTGTGTGTGTAAGCATACATGAATATCAAATGATAGCTTATGGGAGTTGCCACCATATGAGTTTTAAAGACTGAATGCAGTTCATCAGGCTAGGTGGCAAGTACCCTTTCTCACTATGCCCTGAAATGAAAAGAATATGTTATATGTGATTCATAGCTACTAAGTTGAGCCTTCATGTGGAAATGTGTTATTTCTCCCTTCAGAATACAATGACAGACTGCACAGTACTTTTGGAAGATGTACAAAAAATGAAGGACAAAGGTGAAATAGCACAAGCATATATTGGTTTGAAAGAAACAAACAGGTAAGTTAATTCTTTCATGCACCTTGGTTTAACTGCATTAATCTAAGTCTTCAAACCAACCTCTTGTTTGGGAAGTCAGTGTGCTAATTCATTGCTTTATTAGACATCAGCCAATTTTCAAAAAAGAACTAAGGTTTCTGGTATAACCAACTTAAAACCCCATTCATAAAATCAGGTAATTGTTGATGACTGGTGTCAAAAGAAATGTTATTCATATTATGAGAAGATATGTTTATGTCAAGGGCTTTGGTCTTATGCTGCCTGGAGAAGAAAAATGCACTAGCCAGTTTAGAGTGTCCTGGGTAGATCCTTTCGTAGTAAGGGCCACTTGAAGTTTTGTAGAGGCAACTGCAGTATTCAATAATTGAAATGTAGCATGAAGAGAAGTGAAGATGTATGTGCCTGGGATCCCATCAGAGGGAGCCATATAGCTCTAAAAGGGTGTCACAACTTTGAGGACAGGAAAACAGAGGCTCATACCTGAAATTTTCAGCCTTATTGCCAGCCTCATTTCTGAACAGAGATTAGTGCCATTGTACTCAAAACAGAAAAAAAGCTGTACATTGCACCATTTTGAAAGAGCATGTAAAAGACAGTTCTGGAATCTCCTAGCTATTTTGATAACACAATTCCAAGGTTGGTATACATAAATACCCACAAATTAAATAAATATATGCCTTACAAAACATGAGATAGTTCTTTATTTACAGGTAAAGGTACAGAGGTACTTTTGTAAAGGTTTTTGGTTTATATAAATTTAAATTATCAATTAGTTGTAAGTTTTTATAGTTAAGAATATCTTATTAGCCTGGCTGTGAAGGTATATGCCCTTAATCCTAGAACTGGGGGGTGGCAACAAAGGCAGGTGGATCTCTGTCAGTTTAAAGCCAGCCTGGTCTATAGAATGAGTTTCGGGCCAGCCAGAGCCACACAGAGAAACCCTCTCTCAAACAAAACAAACAAAAAGAATATCCTACCATAGAAAGGGTAGTATTGTGCTGTCCATCAATTCACTCAGCTGTTCAGACAGGCAGCTCTGCCTCATGTGAGATATAGCAAAAGACAGATAAGCACAGCTCCTTCACAGAGAAAGGACTGAGAGTGTCTGCATGTTAGTCTAGAGACCTTAGAAAGAATTGAAGTGTTTAAATAGAAGAACGATTGTAATGGAGCAAGATTGAAAGCACAGTCAGTTAAGAGGTGTTGCCCTAATCCAGTGACTGACCATGGTGACCTGAAGTTGGTTGATGACATTTGGGATTGAAAGGTCAGATAAGGTAAATAAATCATGTGGTATGCTGTCAGTGTGTGAGAGGGTTCTAGGGAAGCTTACAGTTTCTGCTATGGATGTGGACTCACATGGATGTGCTGATGCCATTTCATGATCATGAGACCAGGGTAGAGTGAAGAGCGGATTTACACATACTGAATTTTAGCAGATGAGAAGGCATTCAGGGAAAGAAATCACAACAGGCAGTTGAGTTATATATAATAGATTTATAACCCAGATACACTGCCTGAGATATAACAAACATAAGACTATAATAATATAATTGAAATCTCAAAAATAGATAACTATTGAGAGAGTTGATAACTGTTGGCAGGTTGAAAATAGAATTTACTCAAATTTATGTTATATAAACATAGCAACAAAAGTATATCAAGATTAAGAACCTAAACTCTCAAATCACATGGCACTCAACTCAAATACTTCCTTACCAGCTGTTACTTCAACATGGGTGACAGGGAGAACAGATGAGGTAGTGAAAGAATAAAGAACAGCATCTGACATTTAGCAAGTCTTCAAAATGTATTGTTTACACCCCAGGTAGGAAAAAAGTTACCAATTAGATGTTGTCTATAAACTACACTATTTTTATAAGAGGTGATAGATATACCTCTTATATTAGAGGTAGCTTTTCTAGATCTTTAATTTTATCCAAAAACTTAAAACAATGTCAAGGGGGCTAGAAAGATGGCTCAGTGGTTAAGAGTATATTAGCAGCTGTTTCAGAGGTCCTGAATTCAATTCCCCTCAACCACATGGTGGCTCACAACCATCTATATTGGGATCTAATGCCCTATTCTGACATGCAGGTATATATGCAGATGGAACACTATATACATAAAATAAATTTTTAAAAAATGTCAAAAGTTGAGAACTTCGGATAAATTCTTATGTTATTTATAAAATAATTTTTATAAATGTTTACATGGGGAATTAGATTATGCTGAAATAAATTTCTATCAAGAAAACTGAAACTTCCTTACCTACCACATGAAAATATACCTAGAGTTTTCTTTTCGTACGTGTGTAATAGTTAGCCTCAATGTAATGTTTTATATGTGAGGTCATTTGGCTAGCTGCATAAAACATTAGAAATTGAATGTCTCACTTTTTATCATTTCATTTCTTCATTTATCTGTGATGCAACTTCTTACCCATTTTTTTTAATTAACCAAAGTAATTTTGTGATAATGTGAAGTCATTTTTAATTACTAAAAATGGTCCTATCCACTCAGTAAGATGCTGAAATATCATGTGTTTTTCTTGACCACCATCATCTTATTCCCATCCTGTGTCCCTTTGTGTTTTGCATTGTGTTCCTTTCTATAGAAGATCATCTACTATGGATTACCAAGAATTGAATGAGGATGGAGAGCTCTGGCTGGTTTATGAAGGGTTAAAACAAGCCAACAGGTTAAATCTGTCTCCTCAGAATGAAATCTTATTAACTTGTTTTTCTTACTAACAGTGAACTCACAACTTTGACTACTGTGTGTCTTGTGCATTCATTGCCCCACCCCACCCCCAGACAATTTAGTTTCAATGAAACTTAGAATCTGCAGGCAAATACTTTCTTTAAAATTGTCTCTACTAGCAGATACTCTTAAGGCTGAAGATTGCTTCATATAATCCACAATGTTGTCAGGAACAAGTTTCTAAAAACTGTGAATCTCTCTAGGACTTAAGGAAAACAGTCTTCCAGCTGCAGCAGAAGTTATTGGAACATGGCCACTAGTACTCATTACCTGGATAGGATTTTATTTGTAATAAATGTCCATCTGGGATACACATTCCTATGACAGATGTAGCCACTTTCTCATTATTTTGATGCTGCCTAAAAGTATTGTCTAATGCCTAATGCAGCATTCTCTGTAGTTACTGTGAAATTCAAAACCAAAGAAGACAAAGTAACCACTTGAGCTCAGTGATTCACTTCCAGGATAAAAACAAAGCAAAACAAAATAGAACTAGCTGAATTTCTCTCTAACACATTCATCTTCCCTAGTGATATCTCTGTGTTAAAACTCTCATTAAAAAGTTCAATTTTAGGAACTATAATTTAAAATTCTTACACATTTAAATGGACTATGCTTATTCTGTTTTGCTCTAACCATAACCATTGGCATTAACTACAGTCTTGCTGGCTATCTTTCTTAAAATTTCATAACCAAAAGAGTTTGCTATTAATAGTTTGCTCACAATGTTATCAGAAGTTGATAACAAAGGAAATCAGGATTAAGTGTCTTTTTTTTCATGTTAGTTAATTCTTGACTGTAACTTTGTCCAAAAGCTGTATATTGCTAGGATTCTAATAGATATGTAATTTAGTGGGAAGAAAGATGACAGTTCTACACACACACACACACACACACACACACACACACACACACACACTTACATAACTACTAGACTCCATTTGGTTAAATCTGTGGATTTCTGGATAGTGCACCAGCCTGTCTGTTCTTGGATAAGTGGACAGTATTAAAATCAAGATGCTGGCTCCACCTTTGCCTGAAATCAGTGACTGTGTCTTTCAAGGTCTATTTTATTAGACTGGGAGTCTGTAATCTTGCCCCTCACAATGCTGATATTTATTTGTTTATTTATTTATTTTTGGCAATGATACTATCTTTGTCAACTTAAAGGAGGATTTCATACAATTCAAAAAGACACAAATGTGGACACATCAGTTTCCATTTCTGACATTTGAGTTTCATAACATTATTGGAGTCAGGAGATCACAGATGCTAAATAGTATCCACTTTTTCTATTCTTGCAAAGAAGCATATGGCTTTGCACCCATTAATATGAACTTGAGGTGTTCTCTCCCCTACAAACCTGTGTGGCTCTCTACAGGCTCTTGGAATCCCAGCTACAGTCACAGAAGAGGAGCCATGAGAATGAGACCGAGGCTCTGCGTGGGGAGATCCAGAGCCTAAAGGAAGAAAACAACCGGCAACAGCAACTGCTGGCCCAGAACCTGCAGCTGCCCCCCGAGGCCCGCATTGAGGCCAGCCTGCAGCACGAGATCACACGGCTGACCAATGAAAACCTGGTAAGGAGAGTGGCAGTGCCCCAGTCTGCTATAGGTTCTTTTTGGACAAGCACAGCTTTTCCTTGTTAGGAAAGACACTCTTTTGTCCCTGATAGAAACAGAAAGGAAAATACGAATGTTTGTAGAAATGAATCAAAATAAGGAACTTGCACCAGGCGATTTCTCACAGCAGTCTCTTGGAAAATTGGGCCCTCAGACTTTTACCTGCAGTGCCTGGAAGAAAGTCACTAGGCTTTGAATACCAGAAAGACAGATCTACAAATTATTTTCCTTTGATCCCAAGCATCCAGTGAGGATGCCATCTTGCCTGTCTAGCAGGCAAGCCAGGGAAGGTCCATGGGTGAATTAAGTGTGGGCTATGGGTTGACACTGAGTAGAGCTTCTAAAACAGGGTAGAGGGACTAGTATTGAGCTTGGCACATTTTATTCTTTTAAGCAGAACTTGTACAATAGTAAGGAGGATACTTTTGGTTTTCCCCTTACCAGATTCTGAATGCTGACATGGACTCCTAAGACTTTTTCTTTTTTTCTCATTCCTTTAAATTTTTTTTTAACCAAGAAAAAAAAAATATTTTCTACAATATTTTTTCTCCATCACATTATAACTTTGATTGCATATTTGCAGTTTTTAAATCTATGTAAATTTTATAGATATCCTTACTGCATAAAAATCAGTGAAAGATTATAATTACAATTTTTACATAAAATCTGTTCTTTAGTGACATGAGAAATTAACACCTTTTAAGATCTATAATAAAAGTGTTTGGGTTTCTCTGAAGGTCTAATCCTATTAGTTATAATTGACAGCACTGATAGTTTTCTGCTACCATATGTTCACCCATGTTTTATCTAAATTAGAAAAGAAATCAAAGTATTTTCTTTTCAGTCTGTCTTGTGTGTGAAGTTCTATGGTAGGAATGTGGGGAAGAGGGTGAGGATGGTGACTGGGCTCTTTCAGCTCAACTCCAAGTCTTCTGAGTCACAAAATGTTCTTTTAAAGTTGTGTTTACTCTTATTGCTTAAATAACTAACAATGCTTTTGATGATTAAGAATTGACAAATGTGTGGAATAATATTGATTGATCAGTGTACAGATTCTTTGCTTCTGAATGGATTATCTTAAAATGCTAGATGATCTGTGAAATGAGTTTGTTTCTGAGTGGTAGATTCTCAGTTTCCTCACTGATTTAATCAAGTGTCGTTCTTACAGCCTGTCTATACTATTAATATTCTTGGCAAATTTTATACCTAATGTAGAAATGATCAAGCCCTACACTCTAAATAGAAGACTCTAGTTAGTTTTAGGCTACACTTTGCAGGTTAGCTGCTTGTACCATTACACTGACTGCTAATTCAAAGAATATTATCAAACTCAAGTGTATGGAAGGATATGCCTTCTCAGGCTACTTAGAGTGTCTTAGTCTTAATTATGCATTTTTTAGGATGCAATTAGGCAGAATATTAAGGCAACAATATGTCTTGGCTTAGTGCTTCTGAAGTTTTGCCTTGCATACCCCCTCCCCAACACCAGATACTCACAACATGCCAATAACACACAGAAATGGCTCACTTTCTCTTCTCATGCACAGGCTTCACAGGCCTCCCCATGCTGCCTCTCACCAGCTCCACCAGTCCCTAGTGGTAGTGGGATGCTAACAGCACTCCTGCCTTCTTTATTTTGTTGCCTTTGCTGCTCTATTGTAAGTGACAGTGCAGCAGCTTGAGAGAGTCACAAATGAGGGAGGAGTAAAGGGCTAGGAACTGAAATGTCAGCTTCTCTGGGTACCACAGTCCTCTGTTCTATTGACCTGCTGAATGATGACATCCTGGCCATCACCTATTTTCATTGGTCATGTAAAATAGACCTGAAAATATGAGACTCATCTATACTAGAAAAAAAATACGATAATAGCAGGTGACAAATTGGAACTAGTGAGTAGATACAGTTTTATTTTCTGTATTTTAAAGTATTTTTAAGTTAATTTTGCTGAGAGGTAGCATTTTCTCAAAGACAACAAGAAACAAATATCCATTGTACCTGTTTTTTCAGTATTTTGAGGAATTATATGCAGATGACCTTAAGAAGTATCAATCCTATCGGATTTCCCTTTACAAAAGGATGATTGTATGTAAACCACAGTGCTTTTCTGTTGTCTTCTGTGAATTCTGCCTTCTCTAACTGAAGAGCACACTGCTGTCTGCCGCTGCCCAGGAGGGCTCTTCAAAAACCTTCACAAAAATCTTTTCCCTCAACCTCCACAGCTCTCTTTAGCCAGTGTGTCCTCTCTTTCAGTGTCCTGTGTCCATTGTGTGTTTAGTTTGTTGTTAACCCAAGGCTTACAGTGTGATGGAAGCATAACCCAGCACTGGAAATGATAGCAGCTGTTCCCTTTATATCACTAGTCTAGTGTCTGAATCCATTCTTGTGCAAGCTGGAGAATGAATCAGTGTTTTCTAATGTTCTTCTATAACATAGTGACACCACTAGACATCTTCACTGACTCACATTCCTTCTAAGCTTTCTTAGTCTGGACCTGTCCTCTAGTTACTGACTTTCTAACTGCCTGTCTTTACAGAGAATTCTTCACTAAATAGAGCTAGAAGTCACAGATGCCTTGCCTTTACTTTAAATATACAGTGTTACAGGCTCTCTCTCTCTCATTAGATATGCAAAGTTAGTTTCTCTCTCTCTCTCTCTGTCTCTCTCTCTCTCTCTCTCTCTCTCTCTCTCTCTCTCTCTCTCTCTCTCTCTCTCTCTCTCTCTCTCTCTCTCTCTCTCTCTCTCTCTCTCTCTCTCTCTCTTAAAAGACAAATTTTCTCTGTTGTAAGCCTGGCTGCCCTGGAACTCTGTAGACCAGGCAGGCCTTGAACTCACAGAGATCCCCCTGCCTCTTGACAAAGCCTTTTTTCCCTTCAGAGACAGATTCTTACTACATAACCCAGTCTGGCTTTGAATTCTCTCTCAGAATTCCAGGTACTTGGGTTTTACCTTTGTACTACGTAGCAGAAGCTCTTTATCTTTTTTCTTACTTTTTTTTTTGTGGTTTGGTTTGATTTTTAAGGCAGAGTCTTGCTATGTAACCTTAGTTAGCTTTGAACTCACCCACTGAGATCCACCCACTGCTGTCTCCTGAGTGCTGGAATCAAAGATGTATGCCACAACATCTGGCTCAACTTACTTTTATTTAGTTTTCCCAAGTACTTTACATGGAGTGTCAGTCTTTTTGTTTCATTTTTGGTTTTGGTTTGAAGGGGTTTTGATGGTTTTTTGAAACAGGATCTCTCTGTGTACCAGTTCTGACTGTCCTGGAACTGCTTTGTAGAGGAAGCTTGCCTCAAATTCACAGAGATCTGGCCGCCCCTGCCTCCCAAGTTCTGGGATTAAAGATGTGGGCTACCACCACCTGTGAGTGTCACTCTTTACTTCAGTGCAGACATCCTCAAATCTCCCACAGAACATTTTTGCTCAGTTCTCCTTCCAAAGTGACAGTGCATCTGAGTTGTTTCCCTAGAAGTCTGCTGGAAGACTTCCATCACGCTGTAAAGGAACTTATTGCAGTGTGTATTTTAGCATTGCCTTTATGTAGCTGCTCCTCCCTTGCCTGCCAGGTTGAGCCTGGTGGTGGCTCCACCAATGAGCTCTTCTGCAGCTTTATGTACAACTAACAGTGCTGTTGCTGTGATTATGTCTGAGCTCAACCTGTACCTATACTAAGCCTGTCCTGATCTTCCTGATAAGGTTTTTATTTTGATCTTAGGATTTGATGGAACAACTTGAAAAGCAGGATAAAACTGTCCGGAAACTGAAAAAACAACTGAAAGTCTTCGCCAAAAAAATTGGTGAACTAGAAGGTACTTAAACATATTTTTACAGTATTTGTCAAATTTTATTTTCTATTGCTAGTATAAACCTCCTATAAACCTCCTCGTGGAGGTTTATAGATGAAGTTTTAGAGAAATAACCAAAATAACTTGACAATCCTGACCTCTGTGAAGTAGAAATTTCTACTTCTACATGTGGGGATAATTTTCATAGAAATATAACTAACTTACAAAGGAAGAAAATTTATTCAGCAGACATCTAACACACATCTCTGATATGCCAGATCTTTCCCTAGTCAGGATAGCATGTGATTAAGAGCAAGGGGATCCTCTCTTCTGCTTCCTGTCTCAGAATACTTGCAAATTACTGAACCTTTCTATGTCTCAGTTTTCTCAAATTCTCACAGGGAGTGATAATGTTATCTATCAAACATTGTTTGTAAGAACTGAGTAAGCTAATGTGGGAGGTGCATCTAGAATAGTAATAGTAAATGCTACACACTTAACCTACTTGTTATTACTAAAGATAAAAAAGGAATGTGGTAGAGTTTATCCTCAAAAAAACTGATGATCTAATAGAGTGAAAAAATTTAATCAGAAAATAGGAATTGTATTTATAAAGAAATACATTAATTTAAAAATATAATTATTTCTATATGAAGTAGATAAGCTCCTTGAGAAAAAAATTCAGTGTAAGCTTACTAGTCTTGTCTTGTGGGTTAGTGTGTCAGTTCAGTAAGTTTTATTGAATGTTTCCTAGATGCTAGATATAGTTACATGTGCTTAAGGTCTAACTGTGAAAGACAAAAGCAGATGCTAAGTTTTCTTATAACCATATCACTGCTCAAGACATTTTAGAGACAGAATTTCAAAGTTGAAATTCCCTTCAAATCTGTGCAAGCTCTTGCCATTTTGACCACAAGTGATATACTCATCCTGGCCATCAATCATATTCTCTATATTATGATTCTCATATGGATCAAAGGGTAGAAAGTCTCCACCATTTTGGAGTTATATTTAATAAAAGATACTTTTTTTTAAAAAAAAAAAAAAAGCAAACTTTCTAAAAGAAAATAATGCCAACATGTATAATTTTTTTTAGCAGAAATTATACAGGTCAATAGACAGTCTTTTAAAAATCTGGTTGCATGATGCTGTCTATTTTAATCCAGGAGTGGGTGTTGTGTTTTGTCTTTCATTAAAAAAAAAAAAAAGACCTGAAAGTATTCTAAAAGCCAGTAACATTTTTATGCAAGATAAACACCCAGGAAGTCTAAAAACTTACCCACACCTTGCCTGTTAGATTGTAAGTCTAGAACCTCAGCTTTCTGATTTTTCTGCTGTTAATCAGATTTTCCAGAGTTTTTCTACTTGTAAGAAATTATCTGACAGCTGGTTAAACCTAAGATTAAGATCTTCACGGTACTTTGGAGAGAAAAGGCAAGTTTTTAGAGATTCTTTTGAATTGCTTTTTCTTTCCACAATAAAAAAAAAAAAAAAAAAGTTATGAAAATAGAAGTTGTTGCAGGTTCTAGAAGAATGTCTGCATTCCAGCACCAGGCCAAGGGACTGCTGTCTCAGTGTATCTGTGCTGCTCAGGCTGCTGATTTATAATCAATGAAAATACATTTCTCACAGAAAGTTATTTCTCAAAGGGATCGAGGTATAAAAAGATATCTGGAGGGTCAGTGTCTGGGGAAGGCCTGGTTTCTGCATCCCAGGGGGTGTCTTATTGCATAGCTCTCCAAAGGAGACATCATAAGGAGTTAACCTTATGAAGGAGGCCCTCATAAACCTAATTTTAGGCATTTTCACATCAATTTGTGCTAATAAACACTGCCTTACCAACTATCTTGAGGTAGTTTGAATTTGAGATAATGATAGATTTTAAATAAATGTCCGTTTGCTGTTGAAGTCTAGATATTGGAGTCTTAGAACTAACATATACTTTCGCTTTGTCCTCTAGAATGTTTTTCTTCTATTTGAGAGATTTGTTTGTTTGCTTTTGAGACAGGGCTTCATGTAACTGAGGCTGACCTGAAACTGGCTATATTATATGGCTGGAGCTGGCCCTGCATGCTTGATCTACCTGACTCTATTTCCCAAGTGCTAGGATTTCAGGCCTGTCCTGCCTTTCCTACCTTGTCTTTCCATTCTGCAAGCAAAGATCTGAATATGTTTAACTACTTTTGGTTGGTAAAGATTCGTTAGCAAATGAGATCAGTTGTGTGTGCTGGGGAGTTTTCTTTTGTGCTGTGAATACTTGACCTTATTGCAAAGGAAACCTGACACAAAAACAAAAACCCTTGCCAGTTTCTGGGTATCTTTTTGATGTTACTACTTGTGTATCAGGCTCTGTGGCTGTTAGAGTAGAATTACTCTTCAATGTTGCTATTTACCCAATATCAGCAGAGAAAAATATTTTGAAGGGAGGAAACCAAATGGCAATGACAAGGAGCTTCGTTTCTTGCAGAGCCCAATTTTACAAGAGCATGGAGTCCTCTCAACTCTTCTCCTGACCAACATTTCTCTTCTTTTTTGTTTCTCTGCAAGTGGGTCAGATGGAGAACATATCTCCAGGACAGATCATTGATGAGCCTATCCGGCCAGTCAACATTCCCCGGAAAGAAAAGGATTTCCAAGGAATGCTGGAGTACAAAAGGGAGGATGAGCAGAAGCTTGTTAAGAACCTGATTCTAGGCAAGTGCTTTCTGCGTGGGTAAGATCCCTTCTAGCCAGGTCAGTGCTGGAAAGCCTAGTCACTAGGTTTGAAACTAACTTAAAAGTCTTCAAAATTATTTTCTTGACTGGCAAGATGACTCAGTGGGTAGTGGTGATTGCTGTCAAGCCTGATAATCTGAGTTTGGTTCCTGGGACTCCTATTGTAACAGATTGATATCCTCTCAGAACCCCCAAGACCAAGTTCTCAGCACAAATATTTATTTGCTCCAGAGGGAAAGAGGGTAGGGAATAAGAGACAGAGAAGGGAGATAGAGGATGAGGGAGAAAGGGAAGGGAACAGGGGGCATGGGGACAAGGACTGCCTCTGGATAAAGGGGAGACAGATAGGGCACATTGAAAAATGGTGGTTTATAAAGGTACAAGGGGAAGCCCTATGTTAGAATGAGGTGTTTGTTTTAATTGAACATGTTAATTAGGTGAGCCAAAGGGAGCTTTTGATTGTTGGACTTCAATACTTTGGTAGCTAGACCTTAGTAGTCAGCTTCTGGAGGAGGAAGTAGCCAAATAAGGGAATAGATCTTGGTGGCTAGCTTTAGGAGTATAATCTAATGGTTTTTAGCAAGGCAGAGGGAATCAGGAAGAAGAGCAAGGCCTGTAAGAGCCATGCCCACCATGCTCGAGCTGACCAGAGTCCCTTCAACTACGGTGAAGGAGAAAGCAGAGCCCTGCATGCTGTCCGTTGGTTTCCACAAACAAATTGTGTCACAGGCCGACACACAGTTTTTATGAGTCGTCATTTCATACTGCATTGTAGTGCTGTGGTAGACTCCTTATTGAACATTCATTATCAAAGTGGGAGAACATGTGTGTACATTCCATCGTAAGGAGCCCTTGAAACTAAGCTCTCAGTTCTGGTTTCATGTTAGGATGACTCAGGAATTTTGTTTAGTTTTGAGACAAGAGCTCATTGTATATAACCCAGGCCAGCCTAGGACTTAATATGTAGCCAAAACTAACCTAGAATTCATGGTACTCTAGTCTCTGCCATCCAAGTACTAAGGCCTATGTGTGCTTCCACTAAGACTAGCATGTGGAAATTGTGTTTTAGGGGGGTGGTAAAACCCAAGGCCACATGAATAGTAGACAGATACTAAGCCATATCCTCAGCCCACTCAGGAAGATCTTTAAAAGTATTGATAGCCCCTACCCCAAATTAAGTAAATTGAAATTTCCAGGGAAAAGAGCTTGGCCAAGTTTAGTACGATTCTGGAAATGTCTCAAGGATGCCCAAATGTAAACCCAGTTGGATGCTACTGTTGTAAACCATTAGTGTTTTTTAATTTTTGTTTTCATTCCCTAGAAATGCTTATGACTAACTGCATTTAGGGCAACAATTCAATAATATGGAAGAAAAATAATTAAGAAAAAAAATCCAGCAAAGTACAGAAAAGATATGGGGAAGGGCCGTGAGTGTGAGCCTCTAAGCCTGCATGGGATGTGTGGGAATTTAAAATAAGGGACGAATGCATGAACTCTTAAGTAGCCATCAACTAAATCTTCAGCCTTTGCCTTCCTCTCCTCCCAGCTACCATGGTGACAGCAATGGGATTGATAATTACACCCAATTTAACATTCCTCAGCCTCATGGCACTCAGTTTAGTACTATATATAGGTTCAAAGGTGCTTCGGTTTCAACATGATCTGCATTTAGCAAAAATGTTTTAGGGGCTGATGGTTTAAAAGGTAAAAAGGCTAGAGATTAAAGACAGGGGTACAGTTTTATATAAAATTGTCAGGAAACACTCTTTGGTGGAGTGTTCTGTGCCTAGTGGATAAAGAGAATAAGGAACAAGTTGTGCTTCTGAAGAAAGAACACCAGAGGCAGAAAAAGTGCAAGGATGTGAGCCCTGGGCAGGGCCATGGCATGTTCAGCAGACAGCAAGGAGAGTTCCTTGGAGCACAGTGAGCTGTGCATGGGGAAGAACAAGGTAGATGATATAGAGTTTTATAAGTGAGGAAAGAAGCTCTTTGGAGAATTCTCAGAACAAAGTGGCATAATCTAACATGTATTTTCTTAAGTAAATAGCTATAAATAGTTGGAAATTATCCAGGACTAGAGGATGGAACCAGGTAGGAAGCTGTTCTAGTAACCAGAAAAGAGATGATAATGTCCTTAATGGGAAGTAGCTGGTAGAATTATGAGTAGTTAGATTCTGGATGTATTTTTCAAGGAACATTAACAGGACTGAAAATGGTGAGGTTTGTGATTAGAGACATCAGGAAGACAGTTAAGTAAGACTGGACTTTAAGGGGCAGGATATATGAATTGTATATAGACATGTGCCAACAGTAGTCAATAATTTCACTACTGAGCTGATAAAATACTGTTTTGGGGTGGTAGGTGAAGACTTGTCCTGAATGATTGGGATCTTACACAACTGTGCTTTTGTCTCCCACAAAACATGCCTCACAAAGACTTTCAGGATTATGTAATTTTGATTCTCCTTTTTTTCTTTATTCAGAATTGAAGCCGCGTGGTGTGGCTGTCAATCTAATTCCAGGGTTACCAGCGTATATCTTATTTATGTGTGTGCGACATGCAGACTACCTGAACGACGATCAGAAAGTAAGATCGCTGCTGACATCAACAATTAACAGCATCAAAAAAGTCTTGAAGGTCAGTTCTCGTCCCACCGGTCTCACGTTGGTAATGGGGGCGTCTGTGCAGAGGCACCGTTTCTGCTTTAGACTTGGCCCAGCCTGACCTACAATCCTACGGTAGGAAACAGTCCTCTATATAACCTCTCTGTGCTAGGTACGTTCTCATCACTGTGACCAAATACCCGACAGAGGCACTTAAAGGAGGAAGGATAATTTGGGGGGACTCAGAGCTTAAGGAGGTGTAAGCCCATCCCAAAGGAGCAATAAGCAAAGACTAATTTAGAAATGAGGCTGGACTATAATCTTGAAGACCTGCTCCTTTCCTCCAGCTAATCCTTATCTCTTAAGGATTCCATAGCCTCTCAGAAGCCACCACTAGCTGGGCACCTGTGGTAAACATTACATTCTCTATATGCCTTCTTTTAGAACAGGTTCTGATTGGACAGTAGTCAAGATGAACTTGGTATTAATGCATTTAATTGTGGAGCAAAGTAATTCTTCACAGACAGTAATAGTCTGTTTTAGGTTTTATTGGGAACAAATTTAAATGTTTAACAGAAGACAGACATGGTGGCACACATCTTGAGGATCTCTGTGAGTTCAAGGCTAGCCTGGCTTACAAAGCAAATTCCAAGCCAGCCAGCTCTGCACAGTAAGACCCTGACTCCAAAAAAAAAAAAAAAAAAGTTTTCAAATGTTTATATATATTAATATGTGGTCTAGATATGTAGAATTTGATGCTGATGTTAAGATAAATGTCAAATGTCAGCTTCAGTAATATGTAGCTTATTATCATTATAAAAAATGGCTAATATGACATTAAATTTTTCTTTCAATTTTTGTTCCTCTATTCTCCAGTTCATCCCACAAATTATCTTGTTAACTAAAATCCCTGTGAAAAACAACATGGAGATGCTAATAAGAGAAAAAAAGGCTTGAAAAAGACAGTAGCATTAACAATGCAAGAGAGGCCTTTTAACTCAGTGGCCACATACCTTAGATAATCTTCCTAATGACTCCAAAGAAACACATCCTACTTTTAGCTCAGTGTTCCTATGAGAAACTAAGTTGTGCTCCAGGCACCTTGCCTTCTGGTTACTCAACAGAGCATCTAGGATGAAGATCCAGTAACTCTCTTGAATCTAATGGGCTCCTAAATATTTTTTTGTAAAATCCCTCCCTTCAGGGCTCAGGGAACCCTGTAGAAGATGAATTAGAAAGAGTATAAAAGCCAGAGGGGATGGAGGACACCAAGAAAATAAAGCCCTCTAAATCAGCATGACCAAAGTTCTTATGGATTCACAGACTGAGGCAGCATTTACAGGGCCAGCACGGGTCTGCATCAGGTCCTTTGTGTATATCTTATAGCTTTTAGTTCAGTGTGTTTATGAGATTCCCAACTGTTTCAATGTGTGAGTCTGTTTCTCATACCTTCTCTTAAGCTCTTTCTTCTGCTTCTTTGTTTTGTCTAATTCTGATATGTTAGTTTGTGGCTTTTAAAAATCTTATTTTATTATTATCCCTTAGAAATCTGTTTTCTAATGAGAGACAGAAGGACCAGGATCTGGATAGGAGATGGGGTGGGAGGAGCTAGGATGAGCAGAGGGAGGAGGAACCTATGTATTATGAGAGGGAAAAATTATTTTCAATAAAAAGGGAAAAGAAAACAAAAACAAAGGTGTAAAGTATGCAGAACATAAACTTTGACATCTTACTCTTTCCCAGTGTTAATATACACTGACACAGTCCCTCTGTGGCTGTCTTGTCCTCCTCCTTACACTGTACCAGCATACCCCAGCTCCCCAGGCCTTCTCACTCCCAGCCTCTGACAAGTGCTGGTTCCCAATTTCTGTTGTTACTCTTTCTTTCTGTTCCACAGTGATTACCAAAGTGTGGGGTTTCTGAAGGCACTCCTTAAAATTCACAAATGTTTTCTAAATATAACTCATTCAATTTTAAACATATCGGTGCCAGATAGCCTGCATGTTTACTTTTTTTTTTGTTTTGTTTTGTTTTGTTTTGTTTTGTTTCAAGACCGAGTTTCTCTGTGTAACAGCCTTGGCTGTCCTAGACCTTTGTAGACCAGGCTGGCCTCAAACTCCGAAATCCACCTGCCTCTGCCTCCAGAGTGCTGGAATTAAAGGAGTGTTTACTATTTCTTAAGTCAACTTCTATACAGATTTTTAAAAACTTTTCTCCCTCTCTCAACCTAATTGCAAGATACACTTACGTAGTTTGACTAGTCCTCATACCATTTTAGTTAATGATTTTAAGAGACTCTTTACCACAGCATCATGACAGCCTATGTGTTCCAATTTAAGTGAGTGTGTACCGCCTCACGTCCAGTCTGAACTGAAGTATGTTTATCTCTCATCCCTCCTTTGACGCAGGTTCTAAAACAATGTAGCTGTTCTAAGGCATGTTGAAAATCTGTACAGTGCTTAGCTCACAGATTGTTTTACCTAATAAATAGAAAAACTGAAAATAATTTTGAGATTGTCTGATCTTCTTTGAGTCAAAATGACATTAATTTGATATGTAATTTTGATACACAGTTTATTTATTATGAAAGTATTATTTTGAGATAACTAGTAAAGAAATGTGATTTGGTTTTAAATGCTTTAATGTTTCCAAAAAGTGTATTTTGAAGTAGCACAGAGTGTTTTATTTTAATGGGACACAGAGCGTCCATCCTGTTCATATGGAAAGAACCTATTTTAGTGGAGTTAACTTGTTTGTTTATGAAGTCCTTTCTTTAGTCACCTCCTGCTTTTGTCTGGTTATTTTGTTTGTTTGCTTGGTTTTGTTTCTGGTGATGCTAAGGATACTGGTAATGTTTAGGTACAATTATAAGATTTCTGTTAGGCTATTCTAAGGCTCTCTGCAACTAGACTGGGCTAGACATCAGCAAAGATGTTCAATATAACTGTCCTATATAACAGCCTGTGACTAATGTAACCTTCCATTCTAAACAGATGTTCTGTGCCAGCTCAACCAGTATTGCCACTGGGAATAGATACAAACCACATTTGTGGAAGAGTTAAAATTCTTAGTCAAACCTGTATGCAAACCATAGGGTGATTGTCTGTGTCTGTGGGGGGGGGGGAATAACATTTTATTTCATTGTGGCAATTTTTTTTTTTTTTTTTTTTTTGAGGCAAGAGATAATGTTACTCTGTGTGACAGCTCTGGCTGTCCTGGAACTTCCTTTGTAGACCAGGCTGATCTCAAATTCACAGAGATTTGCCTGCTTCTGCCTCCCAAGTGCTGGAATTAAAGGTGTTTGCCACCACCTCGCAGCTATAATTCTGGCAATATTCTTAAAGCTAGGTTTTTCAAAGTAGAGACCCAAACTCAGTTCTCCTATCTCAACTAAACATACTTCATTGGTCTTAATATCTTTTAGAATTTTTTTCTTAAAGTCATTTCAAAATAATATTCTCCAGATTTTAAGGTTTGTAAATGTGTTTTATGCATACTTAAAGATGTAAAGTATATTATCTAAAAAGTGATCCGTTAAGAAATTAACCATTCAGGGGCTGGAGAGATGGCTCAGCGGTCAAGAGCACCGTCTGCTCTTCCAGAGGACCTGGGTTCAATTCCCAGCACCCACATGGCAGCTAACAACTGTCTGTAGTTCCAGTTCTAGGCAAACACTAAGGCAAATAAATAAATAAATAAATAAATAAAAAAGTTTTTTTTAAAAAAAAAAAAAGAAATTAACCATTCTTCATAGCATATTCTGTTCTGGATACAGTTGTACTATATAAAGTGACAACCAAGATCAACGACAGATGTTCCATAGTTTCTACACTTCCAGGCTGTGCTCTTATGTACCAGTAAGAAATATATATTATTTTAAATCAGATATTGTGGCACACTTGAGAGGTAGAGATAGGAGGATTGGAATTGCAGGCTAGCATCAGCTGTATAGTAAGTCTAAGGCCAGTCTAGGCTACATTGGACCATATATATATATATGCTTGTATTTATGAAGAGGATAGATAGAAACTAAATATGTCTGTGTGTGTCTAAAATTGTGTGTATGTATGTGTACGTGCACTTGAGCAGTTCTACACAGAGGGTAGAAAACAGCCTCAAATATTGTTCCCTAGGAGTACCACCTACCTTGTTTTTTGAGACAGAGTTTCTCACTGGGACCTGGGACTCGCTAATTAGGCTAGGCTGACTAGAGTACCTCAGGGATTCTCCCATCTCTCCTTCTCCAGTACTGGGATCACAAGTTACCCAGTCTTTTACATGTGTGCCAAGGATCAATCTCAGGTCCTTATGCTTAGACAGTAAACATTTACAGACCCAGCCCCTCAAATAATTCTTTAAAAAGAACTAAGATAAAATCATAGTTATTTAATGCTAGGCACCTACCTCATGTAACCATTTTAATGTTTCTTGTGAAAAATATAAATATTGATGATTCTGTGACTTTTCATGTCTGAATTAATATCAAAACTTCGTTCACAAATCCATAGCCATCTCCACTGTATCTACTCTTTGACCTTCAGAAACCCAATGCCAGAGACTCTACCAAATCTTTTTTCTCCCTTATACTCATCCCATTATGGTCAGTAGCCAACCAGCTCCCCTGTCTACTCAGTAAGGGATTCCTTCCACCTCTGGTTCATTGATCCCAAGCAAAGTAAGTCAATCTGAGTCAGCTGTGAATTGAACCTTTTCCTGCACAAAGGGACAGCTAAGTTAACTGAGTGGGAATACTTTTCTGAAGGCAAGAACAGTAACAAACATCCAAGGGAACTGGTTAAACTCTGATGATAATGATGTAATCTAAAATGAAGTATACTTATCACAGGTCATGGAAGAAGCAGGTCTTCTGTGTCTGCCTAGATTTTTTTCCTAAGGACAAGAAATTTAGACTTATTTTCTTTTTCAGAAAAGAGGTGATGATTTTGAAACGGTCTCCTTCTGGCTCTCTAACACATGCCGATTTTTGCACTGCTTGAAGCAATATAGTGGAGAAGAGGTGAGAAAACCTTGGTGGTAAAAACAGCATATTGTACTTTCTCTGACTTTTAAAGGGAAAGTTTAAAAAACATTTGAATCATGTTAATTTCCAACCCCCCAAGCAGGTGGCTTGGAAATGTACTTTGTTCTGGTGAACTGAGTAATGATATAGCTCTTCCTTCCTAGCATTTGAGAAAGCATGGCAAAAACAAATCAAGTGTCAGTCAAGTGAATAATTACCAGAAAACCAACAAAATTTTTCGTTAATATATTGTGGTTGTCTATGTAGAATTAAGATTAGGATCTAGAATTGTTTAAAGAAATGAATCTGTTTAGGCTAACCATTGGTACCTTAAAGGCAACCAACAAAAAGACATAATCAAAAAGTATATATATAACTGGGCATGGTGGTGCACACCTTTAATCCCAGCGCCTAGGAGGCAGAGGCAAGCAGATCTCTGAAGTGCAGGCCAACCTGGTCTACAGAGTTCCAGAATTGCCAGAGCTACACAGAGAAACCCTGTGTCAAAAGAAAAAAAAAAAAATATATATATATATATATATGCATCTTTGGGTGTGTCTAAAAAAATCTATACAGATTTTTTTTTAGTAAAGTGATCATTCATTATTTGATAGATTTCAACCAAATGTAAAACTGTAAACTGTTGATAATTATGGAAAGCTGCTTACCATGTGTCTGAAAGTACTTGATACATAGAATATGTCTGTTATTTGATTGTTAGAGTATCTCATACAGTTAGTATTAAACTCATTCTACAGATGAGGACACTGAGGCTCAGTGGAGCTCATCCATTAGTCCACAGTATTTTGACATAAAGAGCAGAGTTGTGGCTCTGCATCCATACAACTTGGAGACCTGTAGCCAAGCCTCACCCCTTTCAATCCCTGATTCTTTGTCAGGAAGGCAGGCAGAGAAATTTAGTCAGTAGCAGTCTTTGGCACCCAGAGCAGAGAACTGTCATGGCAAAATAACAAACAGGGTTTTCAAAGACAAGCAGGACACCCAAGAAGGTGGGTCAGAGAGAGCAGAATCCCGAGAGAGGCTGTGAAGAAGCTTCTGGCTGGCCCCACATTTATACTGTGCCAGCTAGTGAGCAGCTCCCTCTTTCGGCAGGGCTGAAGAGCAATACACTCAAGAGCAAAGTGACCGGAAGAAGTACTGCCTGTCTAGGGATTCCTCCTTTAAACCAATGTTATGGAAAGACTTTCCTAAGACTAGTTGAAATCAGTGTGTAGATTCTATGAGTTAGACTAAAATGACAAAGTTCACCTATTTTCTAGCTCATAAGGAATTGGTCTATTCAAGAAGATTACATATATATATATATCCCTCTGGGTGTGATGTATATGAATTGGACTATAAAGAGCTAAAGAGTACTTTCAATTATTTAGTGTTTGGTGGTCAACCTGCTGTTTTATTAATGAAATAGGTTTCTTTTTTCTTAAGTTAAATCCCCCATCTTGCTATTAGAAAGCTGTAAGTATAGACAGCCAAGATCATCTATTATTCAAAGCTATATGTGGAAGAGGGTGGAGACAGGAGTAAAAACACAAGCAACAGGATTGATTGTCTTGGCTCTGGGCATGAAGGTGCTGAGTGAGCTGCAGAGTGAGGTGACAGAGGCAGCATTAACACTGTGTTGATTCTAGGGCTTCATGAAACACAACACATCTCGCCAGAATGAACACTGCCTCACCAATTTTGACCTTGCTGAATACCGCCAAGTGCTGAGCGACTTGGCCATTCAGATCTACCAGCAGCTTGTGAGGGTGTTAGAGAACATCCTTCAGCCAATGATAGGTAAGACCAGTGTTCCCAAGCATCGCATGTACTTGCCAACAAATGAGGCCGGTGGTGCATGTGACAGCATGTATTCATGTGGAAAACATAAAGTACAACAAAAATGATTCTCCACATGACTGAACACTAGAATCTGTGTTTGAATCTTCCCTCTTCATTCTCCACATGACTGAACACTAGAATCTGTGTTTGAATCTTCCCTCTTCATTCTCCACATGACTGAACACTAGAATCTGTGTTTGAATCTTCCCTCTTCATTCTCCACATGACTGAACACTAGAATCTGTGTTTGAATCTTCCCTCTT